>OMOT01049492.1:3625-23672 GCA_900312575.1 Acanthochaenus luetkenii
CCCCCCCCCCCCCAACCCCCACTCATTGCCACTGCCCACTTCCCAAACTAAACAAATTACTGTATATATATATACTATAGAATCAAGATTACTTTTAAAAGCCAAGAAAAAACAATATATGTTTTACCACTTAAACGATGTGTCATATTATGCAGAAAGTAAAAAGAGGTGCAGTAAAGGTTTACTGTAGATGCAATGGACATTTTATTTAGACTGCATGAACCAAATGATGCAGCAGTTCAAAAACACAATAGATTCATGTTTCCAAACGAGCTGCTGGTTCCACCACTGACTTCATTACAGAGCTGCTGGTTCCACCACTGACTTCATTACAGTCACTAGCTGAAAGATGACGTCGCTGACATTAGAACTTGTTTCTTCAGACCCGGCGTCAGAATTTTCATACAAATGTGAGTTTTCTTCCATTGGAATCTACAGATTTGTTCATAAAAGTCCTTCAAATATCCATATGAACTGTCTTCAGGACTGGTAGTTGTTTGAATTCCAGCCGGTTTCCCTAGCCATGCTGGCATGCAGGTAAATCCTCGGGTGCAGTAAGCGGTGCGTCCTGGTCCACACAAGGTTTCTAACATTGTTTACCTAATAAGGTTTTCGTGGAAGTTTTCCCTTGCATGCATTGAGTGTCTAAGGCCGGTGGTGCCGGGTAGGTTAGGCCTTGTAGAATAGGTAGGCTTGCTAAAATGTATATTATGTCTTGTGCTTGGTTCTGTTTCCGTGTTTGTCTTATACTATTCTGTAATTCCTTTGATTGTTGTTCAGGTAGATCTAGTTTGGCTAATTTTCTGTAAAGTCCTTTGAGACAGACATGCTTGTTATAAAGGGCTCTTTAAATAAATGAACTTGAACTTGAACTTGCGTGAGCGTCGTTAACCCTTGCGAGAGTTAACAGCGCTCACGTTCATGTTCATTAGTTGCAAAACGATACGTTCAGTTCACCGTTCACCAGAAATATGAGCGTGTTCAATGAACGCCGCTCTCACTCACATACTATCATACTCTCTCACATACACCATCATAACCTCTATAACAGTGTGTGTGATAGTATGATTGTGTGTGTGAGACAAAATATGTGTGTGTGTTTTTGTGTGAGAGAGAGAGAGAGAGAATGATAGTGTGTGTGTGGGTGTGTGAGTATTATGGTGTATGTGAGAGAGAATACTAGTGTGTGTGTGTGTGTGAGAGAGAGAGAGAGAGAGAGAGAGATAGAGTATGATAGTGTGTGTGTGTTTGTGTGTGTGTGAGAGAGAAGGATAGTGTGTATGAGAGATAATGAGAATATGTGTGTGATAGTATGATCGTGTTAAATCAAATTGTATTTGTCACATACTCCATCATACAAGTACAATGCAGTGAATTGCTTTGTTGCCGATTCCTTAAGTGTGCTAATATATGTACAATACAAATAAAATATAAAAAGTTATATAAAAAGGCTGAGTGGAATGGACTGTCAAATATAAACAAGGAAGGATTGTATTGTACAGTTGATCCAAGAGTATAGATATGTACTGTATATTCATGTTATATTCACAATATATATATAATTATATAAATGTAAAGTTTGCTATGCTGAGATGCACAGAATTTGTCCAGGTGAGCAAATAATGAGCTCAGTGTTATTGATGTGGGAGGCGTCCTCTTGGGAACAACAAGCAGCCCTAGGCAATGTCCTCATTCAGGATCCGGATGGCCTGGGGGTAGCAGCTCTTCCTGAGCCTCTCTGAGCTGGCCTGTGGTACCTTCTCCCTGACTGCAGCAGAGACAACAGGCGGTTATCCGGGTGGCTGGGATCCTTCATGATTCTCTTGGTCTTTGCCCTGCACTGCCTGGTGTAAATGTCCTGGAGGTGAGGGAGTGCACCCCCTGTAATACGTTCTGCAGACCGTACCACTCTCTGAAGGGCCTTGTGGTCCTGCATGGTGCTGCTCCCATACCAGGCGGTAATGACACTCTGAATTTCCTCAGAAGTCTGAGGTGGTACAGTCTCTCTCTCTGTGTGTGTGTGTGTATGACAATTTAAATTCTCAAGCTTCAGATGGAGATCAGATGAAGTGACACATAGGGCTATGCTTAATTCTTTAGTTCCTCCAACAATGAGATCTGGTCATCCTGGTCGCCCTCGGTACAACATATTACATGAGTCAATTGGGATGACTTGGCAAAGAATAACCTTATGCTTTCGGATCAGCAGGCGGACACTGTATAGGCATAGACAACAACTTGAAATCCAACCACTAACGTATACAGACATGTCCGATGACGCACTTATTGATGTAGTTGGTGAGATCCCAAATGCAGGTGAAAAGTACGTGTTAGGAAGCCTTCGATCACGCAACATCCGAATATAACATTGGCGTGTTAGACACTGCCTGCAAGAGCTTGACTCAATTGGACGGTCCATCTGACACGGCCATGCCATCCGCCGAAGGGTTTACAATGTTCAAACCCCCTAACCAATTGTGGTGAGTGATGTTTGTTGTTGTATTGTATTAGGTTCCATCCTCTGTAAGTGATTCATGATTTCACATATTGTCTTGTAGCCTAGGCTATACGATAACTGTCTGGAGGTGACATCAACTTCACTTCTTACCTGCTAAGACAAAGTGGAAGTATGTCAGAGTGTAATTAATGGACAGACCTCAGATTTACATTATGATTTAATTAACTGAGACAATGAAACATTTTGTTGATGCTTGATTTGATTGAACTTTCAATGCCCTTTGTGTCATGTCCAATGAACCTCCAACAAGATACAGCAGTTATTCTAATGCAAAGTCCATGCTCTCCATGAAGTCCACATATGTGGTAGGTAACTTAAGGCAGTCGATGCATGTGTTGGCCATAGGCAAATGGTGTCTGTGGCTGGAGGCGTCATCGTCATGCGGGAAATCAATTGAGGCCTGAGGGGAGAAGTCAAGTAGTGGGATGACACTTGCACCAGTGGCAAAAGCCAGGATTTTCCCTAGCATTGATGGTCTTCTGATGAAAAAAACCACACCAACAAACAAAAAACACAAACAAGTGGTATACAACATCCAAAAATCAGCGAAGCAACTTCAGTAAGAACTGTTCATTTTGTTTATTTAACAACCATTAAAGTCAAATACAGTCCATCTGAGTGGCACATTTTGAATATAGGAGTGCCGCTGCGCCCTGAACATCTGGTGCGTTATCCTGGGATCTTCACATAGTTATTACGCCAAGAGAGGGTCACACTCAGTCATGTAGCGTTTCATATCGTTTTAATCATTCACATGTGTCACAGCAGTGAGCAAAGCTTGGTAGTCAACACCTGTCACCTTAAAAACTATCTAAAGCAAGCACTCTAAATATCAAGACATGGCAGCACCAATGTTTACCTTCTACATCTTGCAGGTAGTCCCTCCAATATGGTACAACACGCTCGTTTGCCCTTCTCTTATTGCTTCCCGCTTCAGAGAGACAGATATGGAAAAGATGATACGTCAGGTTAGCAGTCAATGGAGATGGTTCATGGCACATGAAAGAC
The DNA here is from genome assembly GCA_900312575.1 of Acanthochaenus luetkenii. Classification (NCBI taxonomy): domain Eukaryota; kingdom Metazoa; phylum Chordata; class Actinopteri; order Beryciformes; family Stephanoberycidae; genus Acanthochaenus; species Acanthochaenus luetkenii. Next base: position 7,152 of record OMOT01049492.1, read on the forward strand.
CTATAGCAAGGGTCTTCAACCAATCTCTAAATCTATAAAAATGACAAACATAAAAGATCAAAATATGTATGTATATGACTTCAAACGTAATTATATTTTTTAAAGGGATGGGGGGGTCAGCTGGTTTTTGTATCTTTATATGGTTACGGTTATACTTTACTGATCCCTCAAGGAAACTTTGTCATGTCGGCCATGGCGTTCCCTCAAAAGCCATGGATAAAATAGGGTAAATAGGCAAAGCACAGGTTAAAAAGGGATGCACAATCTGTGACAAAGTACATACTGTGGCAGACGGAGGGAGTTTAGGAGGGGAAGGTGGAAAGAGGGGCAGTGCAGACAGGTTCCTATAGGGGCGTTAGCCCAGGGACAACCCTCCCCTTACTCAGCAAGATGGGAGACAGCTGAGGAATGTTAAAGGGGAAGGGCAGGGCCAATCAGGAGAGAGAGCGGACCCCTTTAAGAGGAGGAGTAAGCCAGAGAGGAAGTGTGTGACCCGTGGTGCGTGAAGTGGCGTGCGGTGTAGTAGGTGAGGTAGGGTGACGTAGAGAGGCGAGGAGGAGAGAGTGAAGAGGGCCTTGTGGAATACGGACGGTTCGTGAACCCCCCTCGGTTAATGACCTTTTTCTGTCGGACTACCCTCCTCCTGCCTTGACCCTGGACTACCGAACTGACTATTCTGCCTGAACCCATGGACTCTGTGCTGACCCCTGTTTGTACAGTGAGAAAGGGTAAATAAAGCTGTGCTATCGTAAAACCCCGTTGTGGACATTGTGTCTGTCATCTCCGGCCCGGTGGACACTCATTTCCCCACGAGTGTGCCACAATACATTTAAAAGCAAATATCGCTAGAAAGTAAGTATGACATTTACAATATAATAGATAGATAAACACACACATACATACTTACCTGTACTGTCCAGACTCAAATTACTTTTGTTCTCCCTTCCTTCAAACATTGGTGACGGTGCCAGGGCTTCCATAAGCAATCTTTAAAATCCTCGCCTTGGCCCACCCAGGTCCACAGCCTCTTCATCCTTTCCTGTATCATCCGAAAACCGTCCAAAACTGAAAACTTATTTATGTTGAATTTGGATCTTTGGTTGCTGTCAATTTGTGACGCAAGATTGAGAAGCAATTCCCGTGCTGATACTGTGACTGAGCAGTCAGCTGTCCTAATGAAACAAAATACATGGAAACAGTCATTAAGATAAGAATAATGGCATATACAGTGGCTAGAAAAAGTATTCATCCCCCTTGGACTTTTTCACATTTAATTGTGTTACAACATGGGGTCAAAATTGATTTAATGTAGTTTTTTGTCATTGATAAACACAAAGTACTCAAAGTGGGGGGGGGGGAATCTACCTATTTTTCTAAATTACAAATAAAAATTGAAAACAAGTGATTGCATAAGTATTCAACCCCTTTGCTATGACACACCTAAATGAGTCCACCTGTGTTCAGATGACTTCAGAATAATTACACCTGTCCTTAGGTGATCCCTCAGTTGGTTCGTGCGTTTCCAAACTAAGACTACACCACGAAGACAAAAGCCCCAATCAGGGGAAGGATATCAGAACATTTCTAAGGCATTGAATATCCCCCAGAGCACAATTAAGTCCATCATAAAAAAACACGGTGAGAATAAGGCTCAACTCCAAATCTGCCTAGAACAAGTCGTCCTCAACTCTGAAGGAGTTACAGAAACTGTGCATGGTACAACAATGGCCCAGACACTTCACAAATCTGGACTTTATGTGAGAGTGGAAAAAAGAAAGCCATTGTTGAAAAAAACACATACAATCTCAGCTAGAGTTTGCTCAAAGGCATGTGGGAGACTCTGAGACCACGTGGAAGAAAATGCTATGGTCTGATGAGACTAAAGTTTAACTTTTTGCCTTCAAAGCTAAGCGCTATGTTTGGCACAAGCTTAACACCGCACATCAATCTAAGAACACCGGCCCTGCTGTAAAGCATGGTGGTGGCAGCATCATGTTATGGGGATGCTTCTCTGCAGCAGGGTCTGGAAAACTCGTAAAGATATACTGTAGGGCAAAATGAATGGAGCAAAGTACAGATAAATCCTGGAGGAAAACCTGCTGCAGTCTGTAAGAGTCTTGGGACTTGGGAGAAGATTCATCTTCTAGCAGGACAATGACCTTAAACATGCAGACAAAGCCACACTGGAGTGGCTTAAAAAACAAAAATGGAATGTCCTGGAATGGCCCAGTCAAAGCCCAGATGTCAATCCTTGAGGACACATTTATTTGCACTATTGCGGAGGTGGAAAGATGCTATCTTTGTGATATCCCTGATGTGGGAGTCAAATTTGAGAGCTGGGTAGAATGTAACACCGTGATTTTTAGCTGTGAGACTCGTGATAATTGAGCAGTTCCCAAAATGTATAGTGACGTCAGCAAGACAAGATAGTTGTGTTTTGGGTTAGGGTTATATCTGGACATATCTGAGCCATTGAATTATAGGCTACTATAATTGGTATTAATGATATAATCTGACCGTTGCAAACGAGGCATCAATGCCAGGTTTTTATATTATGTGCATTAACTTACCAATGTTAGCAAGGCAATGCGGAACTGGCTATAATCTTTTTTAATGTTTTTTAATAAGCCAATAGTTTCACTGACTCGCTCCCTGTCTACCATGTTGTCACTTGCTCAGAGTCATACTGGTGTGATTGGGAGAGGGCGGGCCTAGTCTGTGACAAGGCTGTAAGCCAATCAGGAAATGAGAATTTAAACTGCCTTCCTGTGCAATCAAACTCTCTCACACACCATCATATTCTCTGTGAAATTGTTTCGTTTTTTTTGCAAATCTCCAAGGTTGGAAATTGGCGTTGCTGCCACTTACGGAACACAATATTGTCTGAGAAAGCGTAGAAAATACGACTGAGAAGAAATTACAAAAGGAGTTATGTCAAATATGTCAATCAAAAACAAACAGGCTACTGCTTAATCCAATCAAGACCTGCAAATGAAGAGAAGAACATCATATAAAGTATGTGATTTTTCTGAAGCATTCAAAGCCAATAAGAAACGCATAATGCATGGTCAGACGAAATGGGCTATGGAGATTGTCATTCCTTAATTTAGCTCTAAATAACTTCAATCCGTTTACACAGTGGAATCAGTTTAGCTGCAATGAAGGCATGAATTTGTCCTTGACGTATCAACCGAGGCTGACTGATTCCAAGCAATCATTGGCTTATATTGATTATATTGATCTGAAGCTCACTTATTTTAACTCGGTGACCTCTTGAGAGTTTATTCAGAGCGTCCTGTCTGTTTCTATAACTGCCTCTGTGCCAGAAAAGCAGCAAGCCATATGCAGCCATTAACAGTTTTCAGAGTTTCTGACTACAGCAGTCATGGGAAACCGACAGTGTCTGCTTTACGTTTATATTCTTAGAATTAAAGGGAAAAATAAGAGACATGGAGAGAAGAGATGAGATGACAAGAGAGAAGAGTAGTGCAACCCTGTCCAAATGACCTTATCAAGCTCTCTCTCTCTCTCTCTCTCTCTTCCTCGCTCTCTCTGCATGCCACTCAGTTTTCTCCCCCAGCCATCCCACTTTATTTATATAAACAGTTAATTAGCAACAATATCTACTAGCAATGACTCAGCATTAAATATAAGTAATGCTGATCTGGCAGCAGACGTGTGTGTGTGTATGTGTGTGTGTAAAGGAGAGAGAGACAACACGTAGGACATTACCATTTGACTAAAGGTATATAAAACACATATGTATATGGTTGCTAACATAGAATAGAAGAATAAAATGGAAGTCAATGAGTTTCTGTAACATTCAACAATGTTCTTTACCAGATAAACAAATTTGTTACAAATTCAGTAGCCCACATCAAAATGGCTGCAGTAACACATGGCTGTATTTACAACGGTCATCTCTGGCCTGAAAGAGGAAGAGAGAGGGAGTCAATCCATGTTCCAATAAATAAATAACACCTGAAACATAAATTATAGTGGTAATAAGCATTCTTACATGCTTTTGGCACTGCTAAAGCATGTGCATCAATTGATATGGCAAGCACTTCACCTAAGTGAGTCCAAATTTGATATATATATATATATATATATAATGGAGAGCAGAGATCATGCAAAAATTGCCACAAATGTATTTGTAAGCCATATCACTAAATAAATAACATCAGAGTGATATTTTAGGATGAATTCAGGACCAATGTTCTCTCCAAGTTTTGAGACCTATGTTTAATAATGTATCACGGTGACCAATTAACAAGTGAAAACTATCTTAGCACTAGTTACATGCTTGGCAACAATGAGAAAATAGAAATAAAAATAAACAATATACCAAGACATAATTTCCTGCGACGATGCGTGGAACGGGACGAACATGAAATGATCCCCAGAAATGGAGCTGAGGTTAAAAAAAAGTCACGGATATTGTAAGAGTCGATGTGTAGATGTGTGTTCCCCTCTTTAATGGTCATTGTCTATAACCTGCCGTAATGTGTGTGAGAGAGAGAGAGAGAGAGAGAGAGAGAGAGATCTTGTTTGATCATCTGTCATGAGTAGTGGCAATAAAACCAATCCTGGCCCATCAGCACTAAAATATAGCCTACAGGAAGATTATGCTCATTTTCTTCTGTGTGTATGTGTATGTATATGTGCATGTGTGTGTGGGTGTGTGTGAGTACTGTAACCCTCATTCTAATACTCTAGATTGTTTTCTCCTGAACATAAACGCTCATCAGGCTCCTGAAGTGCCATAGAATGTCATATCAAGATATCGCACGGTGTTTCGGTGCAGCCGGAGGAGGCCTAGATGGGTAGAGAAGAGGATGTGAAGGGAGGGGAAGAGAGGAAACATTTTAAGTGGACCATTTGATGAAAGAAACACGAGTAACGCAAGTCTTAGCAGAATGGGACGGGGCAAACACTGCTTATAAGAGTAGGGGCTCGTGCAAGGCGCACAGAGTAACAATAGCAAACAAACGAGTGCATGGCGCCACAAGGTTGGCTTCACCTCACCTTGAGGGCACTTTAAGGAGACATCAATGTTTAAATATGAGTTTCACAGCAAGCGTTTCCCCATAAATAAATGCAAAGCTTTGTCAGCCAAATACATGTTGTGGCAATCAAAGCTAATATTGTCAAGCTGCCAGATTCTTTCCCCCTCTTAACCCTCCCATCTGGTTGACACTTTTCCCAGATTGATGTGTGTTGCAAGGTAATATCTTTTAATCGTGGGTCAGAAATATAACCCAGCGCAGATCCCCCTTTATTTTTTTATTTTTTTTGATACCCTTGTCATGATTGATACATGTCATAAAAATTAAAGGCTCAACATTGAGGTCAGAGTGAGGGAAGAGTAATTCGCTGTCAGTGTTTCTTTAATAGTGAGAGGGGAGCCGGCGAGTCGTTTCTCTCTGGGACAGTCAGAAGAAGTAGAGGAGGAGGAGGGTGAAAGGACGGAGCAATAGGGGGAAGATGAGAAAGGCGGAGGACAGCGTCGGGTGTCTTATGAGGTTATTAGGTTTTAATCAATATGGTATGTGGCCAGAAGATGATTGGAAAACAAACCTAATCTGGGAAGCAATACGTCTCTCATTCGTCTCCCAGGCTCTCTCTGGTGTATCTGCCGGACTCTTGCCACCTTTTTCATCCAATATCACAGCGATTGTTGGTTTCCTGTACATAATGAACACACACACAACCAAACACACACTCACACACTGTACAAACATGCGCACACACACACACACACACACACACCTCTGTGATGTTAAATCAGTAACAAAACATCAGAGAAACCTCGAAATTGATGTGTCTTGTGTAGATTTGTCTTATTCAGTAAATTGTGTGTTGATTTGAAAAGGGCCTTGTATCTATAATGCATGAATGAACAACCTCTGCTGTTAAAGACCTCACCTTAAATGATCATTATTCCGAATTGATTTAAGAGACTGAGAAATAGATTTTATCACTTATGCCACCTTATGACAAATAATAAACATTCATTAACCAGTGCCACTGTGTGTAAAGATCCCATATTCCTGGCATTAATATTACCCATGTGGGAGGACATCCCATACACCTCCCTATTGAGGAGTACCGGTACGACCAACTGGGAGGAGACCTCGGGGTAGACCCAGGACACACCGGAGGGACTATATATCCCAGCTGGCCTGGGAGCTCTTGGCAATCCCCCAGGAGGAGCAGGAGGAAGTTGCTGAGGAAACGGACATTTGGCTGCTCCGCCTGCCCTGTTGCCACCCTGACCCAGATAAGACAGAGAAGGGTTACAAGCATGCATCCTGTAAGAGGTCATTCTATGATTCCACGAACCTGAGGTTGATCCAGTGCAATTTCCCTTGAGTATATAGCTATTTCAGTCATAAGGCGAGATACGCAGCAGCAGGATCTACAGACAAGGGAAATGTATTCAACGAATGAGTCGGTATAAGTGAACCCAGCCGATCCCCTCATGCAGCATCCTCTTATGTTATATGCAATTTATCGACAACAACAGCAACATGTATCAATTAGGTTATTTGCACTTGTGGCTTCTCAGCTAAGATAATATCTTTAGCTTCCGTTCGAACATAGTGAGAGACTGAGTGACTATGAGATGTGGAAGTAACAACAATAACAAATTAAACACTCATTTGATTAAGTTGCTATCAAATTAAATGGTGGATTGAATAAAATGCTATCATGTTAAATGTTGCATCAAATAAAATCAATACAATTAAATGTTACATCAAATAATATTCTATTAAATAAAATATTGTGCTAAAACACTACCAAATTAAATGAGAGTGCACAGTGATGAAATTCAGTTATTTACAAATAATTGTATTTAATCGCCTTGACATTTATTTATTCACAAGCAATTAAAACAATTACATTTACTGCATTTCCAATCACCACCGCCTCTTTTAATCAATTGATGATGACCCAAACCTAAACCTGTCAAGTGCAGTCGATTGTCAAGTGCATAGATCACAGTGTGGTGGGTGGGATGAGACACATGGTGAAACCACTGTTGAATCAAATAAAGTGGCGTTGAAAGCAGCATCAAATTAAATGTGTTAGTGAAAGCAGCAATGAATTAAAAGAAGCGGTGGCGATTGGAAATGTAGTAAATTGAATTATTTAAATTAATTGCGAGCACATAAATGTCAAGGCGATCAAATGCAATGATACAATGGTTTGTAAATGTAATTTCATCATTGTGCAATCATTTGTAACTCAATTTGGTAGTGTTTAACGCTTCAGTATTTTATTCAATTGCAATTTATTTGATGCTACATTTTATTTGATAGCATTTTATTAAATCAAACATTTAGTTTCATAGCTATTTCGTCGATTCAGTCTTTAATTGATTATTTTTGTTACTTCCACCCCTCATGAGTGACAGCCAGCGGTATGTCGGCATCTTCATGCATATGACCAAAATACACGAAATATACAGAAATAATAATAAGCTCAGCTAACCAACCATAATGATTCATGCTTGCAACATGATAAGAGCCAATCTTTTTCAATGTAGAAACGGGGACTGTATCTCCTGGCATTCTTAGCAACAACGTGACCTAATTGCTTGCCACGAAAGTGCCTTGTTCAAGGGCATCTCGGTGGTCACCGTTTCCTCATTCACTCTCCCCAACTACATTTTCTACATGTAAGTGTACGTGCTTGTGTATGTGAAACCAGCATGCGTGCGTGCACATGTGTGTACTGTATTTCTATGGAATACAACCGACTTGGGACAATGCACTGTGCTTTGAGGTCTGTCGCCACACCACTGCTTGATCTTTCCAGATCGTAATGGAGCCCAAGAGAGGGATACTACAACAGAGCACGGTTAAATATTTAATCACAGCAGATGGCCAGGACTTTGTCGATGCTTTCTTGATGGCCTATTCATTTAACCGAAAGATGAAATATTCATTCAATAAACACATTGCCTCTTTTATTCCTTTCAATGTCCCGGCTAATGAGTGTGTGGAGAGAGGAGTGTATTAGGGAGAGGGCGGTGATTTAGCGTCAAGTTGAAAGCTTACTTTTTCATCCCCTTAGTCTTTAAGGAGAACAGTGGAACACAATAATGGTTGCTTATTCACTTTTGTGAGTGAGACAACACTAAATTATTTAATGCTGTCCTTGTGCTCTCCTCTTTGGAGGTGCTAATGTAATAGTACCAAGACTGGATGTTCGATTCACTCATGGTTTTGAATGGCTAGATCCTTGACGGGATATATCCCTGCATAGTCCTTGCATAGTTGAACTCTGAGAGGAGAAACGATAATCACATTAGGTAACCATAGTTGAGTGCAGCCTTGTACCAATGTGTCAGTATGTTTAATTTGAGGCATTTAGCTGATGCTCTTATCCAGAGCAACTCTATAATGGCTGACCAGGTATGGGTTCAGTGTTACGGTCAACTGTGGAGACCCAAATGCAGAACTCAAACTCGTAACTGTAGAGGCAAAGGTATTTATTAATGGAGTTTCCAGGGAATGCAGGTGGATGGGGAATAGTCCGGCGGGTGAAGGCAGAGGGGTAGAGAGCAGCTGCTAGCTGCTGAGACGAAGGGACGTGAGCGTGGCTGACAGGGTTGCAGAGCGGTTGTCGGGGAGAGGGAGAGGAACAGGAAGACAGACAGACAGGCAGGTAGTGATCTTACGGCACAGGGAAGCAGAGTTCAGAGATACACTCAAGAGACACCAACGAGGAAGCATTTATATCAGGAGTAGGAGGCCGGGATCTACCGCAAAACTGAGATAACGGTCTGGCGACGAGTGGGTGAAGAGCCGGGGGTTTATATACACAGGAGGTGATGAACATACTACAGACACACAGACACAGAGAGACAAACTGTGGAGGACAGGAAACACAAGAAACACAAGCAATAACTGGAGTCACGGCCGTGACATTCACTTCAACAAGACACACGTCTGTTGCAGGATGCAAACCTCATCTCTCTGGTTTGGGACAGTCACTTGGCCACCCTGCCAGCATTACAACCAACCATATGCAATTTGGTTGACACTTTTATCCTAAGCACCTTATAGTACCATGAGAATACATTTGTAGCGTGGGTGGCAATTGAACCCCTAAAGGGTAATTTATACTTCTGTGTCGAAGCTGCCGCCGTAGCTTACGTGCATCGCTCTAAAAATGTAACCGTGCGTAGGGCAACGCAAGACCACAAGAACTGTGATTGGCCCGCTTCGTATTTCCTCCTACCTGTATACGGTTGATGTCCGCCGATCTACCGCAGAATCACCAACACAGAGCTATAAATGCTCGCACTGCCGTAGACACCAACACAAACGTATAATTTGGCCTTAACCCTGGTACTTTTAGTGCCATGCTCTGTCTATTGAGCTACAGGAACACACAGATACGTGCACATGTGTGCGCGCACACACACACACACGTGCCACAAAGTGATGGAGCTCTCCGTCTTCGTATTTGGAGGAGACCCAACTCATTAGGGTGATTGTCTGGGAAGCACCTTTGACCACAGATCATGAAGTGCATAATTGGCCCTGGATTTACAGTGAAGAGGGAGAGAGGATATATGTGTGTTTTTTAGGTAATTAGAAATGAGACTGCGTCAGTGATCCTTGATCAGTATCTCTTGTCTGAGAAGTTTGATACCAAGTTGGTCAACATTTGAGTTGGCACTTTAAATTAGAAAGTTACTTATTTAATAACAAATGCCATCTAAAGGAGACTGGCGTTTTCCAGCTACTTAAATAACACTCCATATTAATTACGTAAAATGTTGTTTTTTGTGGACAAAGCTGATGATTCAGTGCATTAATACATAAAACCAAATTTGATATTTCCTCATTGGCAGAGATAAATATATAATGCATTAGAGCTAGGTAGGGTGTCAATGAATCATAAACAACACTTTGAAGATCAGCATATCTCTCTCTCTCTCTCTCTCTCTCTGTCTCTCTCTCTCTCTCTCTCTCATTCACACACATCCATCTCTATTTTCCTCCTTTTAAGGACGGACCAGATAGCGAAGGAGGAAGCGAGACAAGGATTGTTGAGGCAGCAGGAGAGACAGAGAAAAATACAGAAGCAGAGACAGACAAGCACGGGGGGGGGAAATGGAGAGTTACTGAGGTAAGCGAAAGACAGTGAGATGGAGAGTGAGGAGGACATACTCAAACTCTATTAACACTGCTGTAGTGCGACACTACACCCGATTGAGCGTCACAGTGCCTTGATACATTTATATTCGAATGATCTGCATCAATGAGGTTGATTAATCGATTGTGCTAATATGATACACATGGCATCGATTTAGCAAAGAAACCAATGTGTCTGTGACTGTTTTTGTAGGCACAGACTTCTTCCTTCGCAATGTCAGATGCTCCGTCACAGTTTGACTTCAACTTGCTGAGTGAGTGTCATTTTCACTCAGGGAATAGAATCATATCAAATCATGTTATTTAATTTTTTCAGGATGAGCAATAATACAATTTGTAACAGTAATTACAGCAACAGGAATATTCATTAGAGGAGAAAGGAAATTAGTGGTGTTCGTGTATGAAGCGATCTCCCATTCATTGTGGTGTTGGCAAACAGCAGGTGACAGGAATCAAATGGCAGATGTTTGTAATTAAGTGAGAGCACGTCAGTTGGAAATGTGTTGCCGTCCTGCAAAAACCTCTCTGGAAAATTGGGGAATATTTGGCGCGGCAATATCAGCTGTCAATTAGCTGTCACGGGTAGTACCACAAATAGTGCAGTGGGAAGAAAACATAATTGCCATGTCAAGCAATAATTGTAATATAATATAACATGTATATGTACTAGCATCAGCCTACACATTTTCATCGCGACATCGGTTTGCTTCCCACAGCTTTATTCGTCTGAAATTGTTCTTAGTTTCTTACGGACAGCTATTTTTTAAAAACAAAATGTCTGAAATGTATATCTTGACGTGAACTAAAGTTACCATGAAGATGTACTCACCACAAAGTACCAGTTTGGTGTCAAAAGCGTGCTGATTGTTCTGGGGAAACCCTGCCCAGAGAAGGAGGGTTGGGACCATACCTCTGTCTGACCCGAGTTTAACTCTTTTTTGTATGCAAAACGTAAAGCAAACTAACGGTCATCTAAATGGATGTAATGTCTGACTATGGGCACAGGAAAATATGCACTCTGTATTTTCTCCACATTCCCCATCTCTAACTCAGATGCAGCGCATTATAGGAAGGTTGCACCCTACACACTGCAAGCTCTAACAGCAAATCATTAGCATTAGATGCACCATATACCTGGGTTTGAGCCAAAGTGACCTTGGCCGTAAAGAATTATAGGAAGTACGTATATATGCATGGAAACAAACACACATACACATTGTGCATGTACACACACACACACACACACACACACACGTGCAGCTCTATATGACCGAGCAGCAGTCACCTGTAGAGAATGAACCACTTTGTGGGCAATCAACGGCACCATAAAACACAGTGTAGCACATGTACTGTAACACACTCCCAAGCTTTACTGTGATTGCATCAGACGCATAGCAATGAGGGCAAAGTGGTGAAGGGCACACGAGGCGCAGATTACCTCTAGTGGCCAACGGAACGTGTTACAACAATGGAAGCCTACGAGACTTGGCCCCTCTAAACAGCTACGATTGACGACGAACATGAAAAATAAAACCGTGGTGATTGTGTAGCCAGTAAAAAAAAGTCGTTGTGAAAATGAAGCAAACCGCTTGTACAGCAGTTCTTCAGTCGGTCGCTGGATAGAGAGACATTGAGTGCAGTGGACATGTGGTCATGCATGGAGGAGGGCCAATCCTAAGAGGCCCTGACACTAGAGAGTAAATCATTTAGCCTGCGCAGACACACACACTCACACGTTCACGGAGAAGAAAGAAAGAGAACGTTTGGCGAGGGAGAAAATCAAAGCCGGAAAGGGTCAAAATAACCATTTCACGAAACATCCAAACTCCATATTGTAGGTTTCATCCATGCATACTTGAAAATATGTACACATGCAGACACACACACACACACTCAACCTGTACTGTTCTGAGACGTTGAATCGTGTTCCTGTCACTACCATGGGATGGTACTGAGACGATAAATGGAGTCGTTGCTTTATTCACACTGACTTTCAGTTTCACATATTCATACGTCAATCTGCCCGTCTTCCAAGAGAATTAAAACACAGGGAGAGGAGGAGAGATCAAAACTGGCAACGGCATGTCTCACTTTTCTCAAAATCAGGTGGCTCATACAGAATTTATCGAACAGTTGGTTTGATGAAACCAGTAAACCATATTTCAACCCGTTACAAAAAATTCTATCACCAAAGAGGGTTATTGCTCCCTTAATAACTTCTAAAGGATTTAGAAATGTATCAAACTGCAAGGCCAAGCATAAAGATTGAATTCATAACATTGTGTAAGGAGCACAAAACCTGGAGACCTGGAGGAATGGGAAGAAATAAAAAAAAGTAATATGGTCTAATGAGATGTCTTTCCCTGTTGTCCCTACATCTGTATGGGGTTATGTGTGGAGAAAGCCAAAGGAAGCGTTCAACCCACAATGTCTGTTGCCGACTGATAAAACATGGTGGTGGAAGTGTGTGATAGTATGGACAGCCATCTCTGGGAGTCATTAGGTCCAATGATTGCTCTCCGTGATTGTGTAACGGCCAAGGAATATGAGGTCATTCTACAAACCAGGTGCACACTGTGGTGCAAACACCGTTCCCGCACGATGTTCCCATATTCCGAGATGAAAACACCCCCCTAAACACGGCTACATCAAATTAAGAGTGGTGTCAATGAACACCAGGATGAAGTCAAACACCTTCCACGGCCTCCCAAATCTCACCAGTATAACATCAGTTCATTTTTATGGGAAACTCTGGAGCGCGGTGTGCAAAGCAGATTTCCTCTTCCTTCATCCCTCAAAGAACCGGAGGCTTTCCACACCGTTCTGGACTTGTATGGCAGAAACTTGTTCTGAAGGCAAAGTGTGGCCCTACTCCTTATTAGGTACTTCATGTATTCATGTATTGTTAGGTGTTGCCAGTATTTTGTGCACCCCCTTGTATTAGGCTACTTCAGCTCATGCATTTATTCATGAGTGATGAAAATGCAGGTAATTAGAGGTAAAAATGCTCCCAGTATTGTGAGTCACTTACTTGTAAGTGATCAATTTCTGTCCTCTCACTCAGAATTTTGATGGAAAGAGAAACAGAGAGAAACAGCCAAGGGGAGAAAAGGAGAGAGTTAAGTGCAAACAAGTGTGGTACCCGAAATAGCACAGCAGGAACGCTAAAGCCAAGCCACATATCTATTAAAGATGCTCAGAAAATCTCCTTCATACATCAGATTAAGAATACCATTATCAAGTATATATTTTATGCAAAATTCAATGCTTAAAAAAATGCAGGGGCAAGGTATAGCAAGATCAGATGACATCACATCTGACATCACGTGACAACCAAATCAAGTCCCTCAAATTCCCGTTCCTTATTCACCATGTCGCGTTACTAGTGGCTCCGTGCTGGTAGTTAGCTACAACGATTTCATTCGTACAATCGCGTCACCCTGATACAGTCAGAGCCTTGACTGATTCAATTATGTACGTCAATATCGCATGAAGCCAAGATTCCCAGTTGAAGTGCAAGCACAGAAAATACAGAGAATCAAAGACAGACAACGAACACCGCAGTAAACATCAAGAACCCTCCGCCTCGACAAACAACAATCAGCACCAGCCTCAAAAAGATTAGGCATATGATAATAAAGAAAAATAGTAACCACATGGCATATGGAGCATAACCCGACAGATTAGGCAGATTTCTGAAAGTAATGCATTAATGCACCTGCTACATGCTTCTCTGCGTTGATCACGTGCCCATTTCTCAGCGTTGCTCGTTGCCTGGTAACGTCTGGCATACGTCTTATCAGGAGGGGTGGGGGTGTCGATGTACTCGATTTGACTCTACTTAGTGCAATGAATGATTGTGCTAAACAATAGGATAATTAAAAACACTGAGAAATGTGTAATTAAAATACATGATTTCACATTGTCCAGGCACCCGCGGTATGGCAGCTGCCTTGCCATACCCGATTGACACCCCTGAGTGGGCGGAAGACACCAACAGAGACAGAAACAAACAACCATTTCTTTCATGTTAATGTCTTAATGCTTAAGATACGGCTACATCGACTCCGACAGCTTTTATTGGGCAAAAGTTGGGAGGGAATCGTGGATAATACGATGCAGGCTTCACTGTATCGGTAAAGCCCGATATGACACGTGCTTTTATTTCTTAGCATCTAATAATTGATATTGCTGCTGCTCCGTTCACATTGAGTTTCTCTGGTGTTTTCTCCAAAGCTATCTGCTTCGCTCTGTCTGCCTGTCGGCCCTCCTGTGAGTATGAAGGCTCACACACGGGTCACATGTCGCCCCGCGACTCGCTTTCTGCTCTTTCCTTTTCTGTGTGTTCCTCTCCCCTTTGTTTTTGCAAGGATGTCGATTGATGTACATAATATCTGTTAGGATTTCCTCTCGCAACCAGTCACAGTCGCTGATGTGTTACACATATCGCACTGCATCGTATCGTATTGCATCGCATCACATCACATTGAGACAGGGCTGAATCGAATGACATCAATCTTTTTGCTGCTTAAAATGTATCTAGATGCAAATCGAATCGTGCGCGGATGGTGAGATGCACACCCCTAGCGTCAAAGCAAACAACTGCTGTAAGAGCGTGGCAAAAATGGATCCATTGACATGGTTCAATCAATAGGGAGACTAAATTGCATGTGTTGGGGTTGGGAATCTGGTAAGTGCTGGCTGTTTTGCACAGAAACTGTTGGTTCTTGCTATTACATTGGAGTTACTGGAGCTATTGACTTGATTTGGCAGAGCTGGGATCAAAATCTTGAAAAAGCCATGGATTAAATGTAACATTTTTTAATGGGATGCAATATGCTCCTTTAATCCAAATATAACTGGTTTGATTTAGGGTAAAGCGTTCCTTTAAGCCCCAGGGCTCCGAGGCAGTTACCAGCCAGAGGAAAAGGTGGACGCCACTAAAACGCAGTGCAACAGACACAATAGACGTACTACTACCCATCTACCTGGTTAAATAAAGGAAATTGATTGATTGATTGATCTATTTTAATCTGCTAGAAGGTGAAGGAGAATTGTAAAAGATGAAGGTAGAAAGACAGAAGAAGCAGCAGTTTATTCAATCAGCACAATGTGAGTTGCATCTGAACCTGCATTGTCAAAAAGGCGTGTAGGCACATGCACACACACATGCACGCACTCACAAATACAAAGAAATACGCAGAAACACGCACACAAGTGCACACACATGCGTGCACACACATGCGTGCACACAGGTATCCCTTCTTCATCATCCTCACGCCAAGCCTTCCCAATCCAAACGTTATCATATCCCACTACAATTTTCATGTGTTTTTAGCTGTCTGGGCTGTGGCTCCTCTGTCAATCAAGGAATCGTGTTAGATTGACTGATTATTAGGCAGATGAACACGCATTCACTTGAAGAGATGAACCATGTACAATGAAAGTTCTTGTTCATCTAATTAGACAAAAGCACAACATCAAACAGATATCAAAAACAGAAAACTCCCCGGTGGATGTGCTTTTCCAGTGGGATGCATTCATTATTATCTCTCTACTCTGGAACCACAAACAGAATGTAATTTCAAAGAAATGGCCAATCAGTCACTCCCTCGTCCTCCCGATTTGAAGGCGAAGCGGCTACTGTCTGCCCGCGGACGATAAGATATTGATCAATTTCACACCTCTGTCACTCGGACTATTGGACTGGCGATGAAGGTTCGAATAGATAGCGCTTGGGTAGGGATTATTATGACGGGCGATAACATTTTATTAACGTTTAATCTTTGCCCGTGTTGCTACTTTAATGGAAAACTTTACAAGGAGAGGGACGAAAGTGACAGGGAAAGTGATAAACAGCGCGACAGGGAGAGAAAGGGAGAGAGTTTGTGTGTCGCAGCACAGGCAGGCGGCGGTGTTTAACGTCCCTGACAGCAACAGAGACGTGAGCAGTGGGAGTGTTTCCCCTCTTTTCCAGCTCCCTCCCTCCACTCAGCTTGTTAAAGGCTGCCTCGTGTGAGCACCCCGCCAGCCTGTTAGGGGAGGGATAATGAAGTAATCCATAGACTCATTACTCAACCATCACCCTTGGTGCGCACAGGCCGCAATGGACCACTTAGTGTGTCTATGTGTGGAGAAAGGCAGCCAGAGGAGGCATTAGTGGGTTGGGAGAGGTCAGTATGGGACACTGGAGACAGCGTCCACACGGTTGTGTTGAGAAAAGGGTTTGGTTGGGGTGAGAGGCTGGGAGCCCGGGAGCCTGGGAGCCTGGGAGACTGGCTGGGTGTAAGAGGGGGCTGCAGTGGTATAGTTTATTTAGAGCTGAAGGATAATCTGAACTGTCATT
>OMOT01049548.1:4203-15397 GCA_900312575.1 Acanthochaenus luetkenii
ACTCTCTCTTGCAAATCTCTCTCTCAATACTCTCTCTCGCAAATCTGTCTCGCAATACTCTCTCGCTCACACCAAACATTCGAAGTTTTGGGTTTCCGCCCCGCTTTTAAAACCGAGTCAGGTGTTTGTGTGACGTAACGACACTTCGACACTTCACTCCGATACCTCGCGTCATTATCACGTGACCGGAAGTGTTTCGAAACCCTGCTCGGAACATTGCTCCGAATCAGAAAGTGTCGAAAAGGTCGATACAGTATCGAGCGTGAGTACCGAGCCGCCCATCACTAGCCAGCAGTCACACGAAAGGCCTTGTAAGGCGACGTTAGTCTTCTGCTTTCTGCGCAAAGCGTCCGACTTTCTCCCGTTGCTCCACAGGGTTTCGTCAAGGTGATCAAGAACAAGGCCTACTTCAAGAGGTACCAGGTGAAATTCAGGAGGAGGAGAGGTAAGTGACGCGTTAGACGGCTGAGAAATACATGTTTTAAGATGTCGCCCTAATGCTCCTCCGCGTATTGAACATGTTTTCAGTGTGTGTGTTGTCGCTTCTTGTCAGAGGGGAAGACTGACTACTTTGCACGCAAGCGCCTGGTCATCCAAGACAAGAACAAGTACAACACGCCTAAATACCGACTGATTGTCAGGTTCTCCAACAGGGACATCTGCTGCCAGGTCAGTGACTTTGAGTGACGTTCGTCTGTTCACAATGAAGGTTTTGGAAAAGGCCCTCATCCTCCTCTGCTCGTCTTCTCCAGATTGCCTATGCCAAGATTGAGGGAGACCAGATAGTGAGTGCTGCCTACTCCCACGAGCTGCCCAAATATGGCATCACCGTAGGCCTAAGCAACTACGCTGCGGCCTACTGCACGGGGTTGCTGCTGGCTCGCCGGGTAAGAGAACACACACACACACACACACACACACACACACACACACACACACACACACCAGAGATAGTTGCAGATGTCAGCACGCCTCATGCCCATTACAGTGATTGTTCTGCTGATGCATGGCAGGTGTCGATTTTGAGCGTTGTGCAGTATATTATGTTGACGTAAATTAACCAGTAAGCGCAAAGGTGATGCGTGTCTACTGTCTATGTATGACGCATGATGTTGGAACTGCACTAACGAATTTGCACATTAGCGCTCAAATGTTGACAATATGACAGACATTGGTGTATTTCACAACTACATTGTACTAAATACCAGTTTACCACCCCAAAAAACATGCTTTAGTGTGGAGTTACTCTTAATGTGAAGCTGCCCAGTAGGGCTGCACGATACTGACAAGTAATCATATTGCGGTTACTTTGCTGGATACTGTTAAGTCCAATATAAATTGCAGTATATACAGACGCTGAACTTTTCAATATTTTGTTGCATTTGAATACAATACGTTTATTTTAATTTCTTTTATACTAATGTACAATTCTATGTATTGGGCAAAATTGGGCTCAGCACCAGAATACCATGTCTAGGAGTCCATTTTGAGCGTGCACCACTCTGATAAAAATTTGAAGTAGTCCTATTGTGACTTTAAAAAAAGAAAGAAAATCTACTACCCATATTTCTTCCCTCTCCCATAGCTGCTGAATAAGTTTGGCCTAGACCAGGTGTATGAGGGCCAGGTGGAGGTGACGGGGGATGAGTTCAATGTGGACAGCATCGACGGCCAGCCGGGAGCCTTCACCTGTTACCTGGACGCAGGCCTGGCCAGAACCTCCACAGGGAACAAAGTGTTTGGAGCGCTGAAGGGGGCGGTCGACGGGGGGCTGGCCATTCCTCACAGGTCAGTAAGAACTGAAGCATATAGGATTCTCTCCGTGTTGCAGCCCTTGTAAGCTATTATTTTTCTTTTGATGCGTCTTCCTGATGGCACAGAGTGGGGTATCGTTAATTTTTGTCTCTGAATTTATGCCACTCATACGTTTTGAGTGATTGGTCATCGACTAGTTTCCAGGTGGCCTCGCGTGTCCAGTTTGTGGTTGCTGGTTCTCTGCTTCTCGATGATGATACCAAGCATGCTGAGCAAAATGTAGTTGGTCCTTCATTTGCGTTAGCTGATGTTTACTGTCCTTTCAAGACGGGTCTGAGAGAAGCAAGACGAACCAAAGCAGACATCTAGTATGGTTTCACAGTGTGATTAGTTAGCCTTTATATACTGTAGTATTCCCATACTTTGACTTATTTTTGACAGCCCACCACAATATCATAAGGGCGCACCACAATCTGACACAATTACATATTAATAGTGCGTCTTGCATTGTACACATCAATCCTTTGACCTGAGTTACACGCCACAGCCTGCCATCACAAGAAAACATTTATATTTACGTTACACCAAAATTACACAAACAGCTAATTGTAAGGAGAGCAATGGTCAGGGCCTCGGTCATCTAGAGTAATGTGTTAGGAAAATAAACAAGAGCTATGAAGAAAGATGCAGATAACCGTAAAGCTTTTGGAAATGCCGTCTGTCAAATCTGAATTTTCCACTATCAAACCCAATATCGTCTCCGCTCTTCCTCTGTCTAGTGTAAAACGTTTTCCGGGTTACGATGCAGAGAGTAAAGAGTTCAACGCAGAGTTGCATCGGAAACACATCATGGGCATGAATGTGTCCGACTACATGTCTTACCTGATGGAGGAGGATGAGGAGGCCTACAAGAAACAGTTCTCGCGCTTCATCAAGAACGGAGTCACGCCAGACACGGTAAGATGAAAGAGCCTTTTACCCATTGAAATACAGTTTCAAACAACTTGGTAAATCTATTCTATATATAATATACATTTCTGGTCAGTGGATGGATGAATAAAAAAAATTATATACCCATACTAGATATTATATAGAAACTTATGTACATTTATCAGTCTGAATTAGTTTGTCAGTGATTGCCACACTGTTTGTGGTTGCTGGTTCTCTGCTTCTCGATGATGATACCAAGCATGCTGAGCAAAATGTAGTTGGTCCTTCATTTGCGTTGGCTGATGTTTACTGTCCTTTCAAGACGGGTCTGAGAGAAGCAAGACTGGTCGACAGCCGGGCAGTGAAATGTCGAGAGTTGTATAACCAGAGGGGTCTTTGTTTGTTTTTTTCAGGTAGAAGAAATGTACAAAAAAGCGCATGCCAGCATCAGAGCAAATCCCGTACACGAAAAGAAACCCCAAAAAGACGTCAAGAAGAAGAGGTGCGTTACTCATTTTCATGTCCTTATTGCTTGTTTATTTTTTTTTACATCTGAAAACAAGTCGAGGAGGTGTTGGAACACATCGGAGAGACAAAGTTGCATTGTGCATTTTCTTTTGTAAGTGTTAACCTTTTTGGTTCCCCAGGGCCCAAAGATTAAGAACAACTCTTAAAATGTCCCATATCTTATTATTGATACCCGAGGGAAAATGACTGCCCTTATTCACCGCCTAGTCCATGTTAAAGCAATGAATAGCACTACTGGGAAGATACCAGTGTTGAGCTCCTCTGGTGTGCTGAATGTTAATGGAGCCGTTCTCCCCTCTTTCCGGACAGGTGGAATCGTGCCAAGTTATCTCTGGCACAGAGGAAGGACCGCGTCGCCCAGAAAAAGGCCAGCTTCTTACGAGCACAAGAACAAGAGGAAGGGGATGGTTAGAGACTTGGTCTGCCATCCCCACGACATTCAGCCCCAAAGACACAACACACCACATCAGACTAATAAATGTATTTTAAACTCAAGTTTGTGTGTCTCAGTCACCGGTTAGTTGAATGGCTTGGACGCGATTCGAGTGGTATATGTATGCTTTTTTTTTTAAAATAATGTGTAAGCGCAACTTGGATCTGAACGAATTAGACAAATTACAGTGAAGTGGTATGTGGCTTTATTGTGCAAAATCATGCTGGTTTCAACTTCAAAAATATATAAATGTTTTACAAGTTTGTAAATTCAACAGCAGCATTGACCATAAGCTTGTACAATTTTCTGGAACTGACATGCTTTACAAGTCATGTCTGTTTTCAAATGCATTCTTCCTCTTAAAGTGGTTAAAGTCAAGACTATCACTGTGTAATTATCTGGAATGGTCAATGCAGTCACAGTTATGTCATATCAGCGACGTGTTGAAGGAGTCGTGGAGTATCAATATATATATTTTTTACAGCATTCAAATATGGCCTCGCAAGATTTGATGAGTTAGACCTTCACCTGTGGTAAACATTCATAAAATACAATTTCAGCATGATCTCTTGTTTATGGCACCATGACAGGAAAACCAAACGTAAAGTAACATTTCTAATGTTTCTACTGAGAAATATAAGATTCACAAACTAAAATATACATAGTAATTCATAATTCTCTGTCTCCATGGTTAAAGATGTCAAATGTACAGCATTGTCAAGTGCACTGACATACGAGGTGATCCCTATGGAATACTCATTGTCCGTTTTGAAGCCCACTTGTGCAATTCAATTATACTTCAGACTGGTGGTTTGTACAACTACAACCACTTTGAATTTGACATTCTTACGTTCCTAAATGGAATAAACTGATGAGCCATGTCGGCCCATAAATAAACATGATTTAGTGTCAAAAAGTAATTTAGTCTCAGTGCTTGAGATTTAACGACCGTAAAATCTCAGGTCTGACTTATCCCAGCATTGTCACTTCAAATTTGCTACTGTTATTTCTTGTGTCACAGCATCTTTACAAGTCATTCCCCTCTCAGATAACTGACTAGAGCGCGAATACATCTTCAATCTCCCTCATCACGAGTCCTTGGTGTGTGAGATCTGTCTCCACAGCAGAGCCTTGAGGTTGTTGAGGATGAGTGAGTGCTCCATGTTCATCTGTCCAGCATTACCCCTGAGGGCCATACAGGCATACAACTGCCTCTCCAGCTCCTCTCTCAGGCCTGACGGGGCCCCATGCAGGAGATAGTCTTTCAGAGCACTGCACGCCTTTGCCAAGTTTGGCCGGACCGGGTCCTCCCTGCACCGTTTCTCTGCCACATCGCAGGACGTCTGGCAGTCCACCCCGTACACACAGTCGCCATCCGTCTCACACTTCACCGCTCGCATTCTGCGTCGGAACTCGTCCTCGGGAACGACCGCTCGCGTGTCAGTAAGTCGGAGCTCATGGCGATCGGTGTAGCCGAAGCGTGCCGCGGCGAAGTCGCAGATGAGGAAGCTACCGTAGGTGCCGTGGAAGATGTCTTCCACTAGCTCCAGCAGGCCCATGGAAATCTTGGCTTTGCGAGGCCAGGAGGGGGTGAACCACTGGTCCATGCTGCGTTGCACCCCGCTGGGCACCCAGGACACCAGAGGCCACGGTAAGGACAAACCGTACAGAGGCCCGTAGGGAACACGCTCCGTCATGTACAGGTCCCCGCAGTAGCCGAGAAGGCGAGGAGTGTGTCCACTGTCCTGGAGCAGCAGGCCCAGCAACACCTCGTGTAAAGAACAGAGCAGAGATCTTTAAATCTGTCTGACCACAAAGCTAGAATCAGGTCTGTGATACTAGTTTCCTGTTTACAGCTGCACTTTTCTCTAGTGAGCGACAAGAGAAAACCGCTCAGAATATTTTTTTACTTGCGTATTCAATGTCCTATTATTATACCTCATCCATTTGGAGGAGGGCCCAGGTAGAGCGGGCTTCCGGCAGGGACACCCGTCCATCCTTGTTGCCATCGGCGACAGAGAGGATCTGGCTGACCAGGCTGGCAAGGTTAGCCTGTTCCCCCAGCTTGGACTGAGGATGGATGGATAGAGTAAGACAATCAGAGGGGTGAGAATCAGGGAGAAGGAAAATGTATGCCTTCTTTTATTTTCCTGCTGCTGTTGTAAGGTTTTAAAACGTTAACTTGACTTGAATCCAACAGAATCCAACTGATCAGTTAGGCTTTAGTACATCATACAGAGTACAGCCCTCCGCTCCTTTGACCTCCTGACACTCCCTATAGACTTATAGATTTAGACCAAATCATTGCCTCATAGATGTCACAGGACAAACGTTTGGTTGTAAATTAACCTTTTTGACAAATAGCCTTTGGAGCACTATCCCATACCTTGAGGTGATCGAAGACCATCTCTCTGAACTTCTCTACTGATGTGCCTCTGGTGGGCTTGTCGAAGACAGGGGCCTCTCTCCGCGGCTCCGGCTCCTCGCCAAGCTCGTCGTGCAGAACCTCCCCCAGCTTACAGCGGATCAACCCATCATGGTCTCCCCAGCTTCCTGTGTATACCTGGGAAATAGCAGAATGCCAAGCAAATATTTCACATACTTAAAGTGACATATTAGAGATTATAACCACTTAGTTTGGCACTTGGCATATTTTATAAAATGCGTAGGCTATGAAAAGGCTATTGTATAAATTTGAGCAGCATAATTCTTTACAGAATGTCGGTAAATCCTTCTAGGTACTGTGAACCTGCCAAAAGCAATAACGGTCTGTCTCTAATAAAGGCCTTTTATTGAGGTAAATAAAGACCCTGGCCATCATTGGAAGTTTTACGACATGTGAAATTGTCTCCTACCTGGTTGTTGGGCAATGTGGACAGACACCTGCCCATATACAGAGTCTCTTTATCACACAGACTACTGCAGGCAGAGCCATCAATGATTCCCCTCCTGTATTTATCACACTGACAGAGAGAAGAGAGAGCTTAGTTTTGAGCAGTTATGTAATTTTATTCATCCGGTATGCTAAGCAAGTCCCCAGTCTCTGCTATTCAGAACAAAATTGGGGAAACTATTCTCTGTTTTGAGACCTTCACATGGTGTCATACTACAAACAGAACACAAGGTGGAAGTATTATTTAGTATAAACTTACAATTGCATGATTGTTGATCAGTTTGAATGTTTTACTATGTTTGTACATTTACTTTATCTCCTGTGAATCAATGAAGTATTTTAAAGTGTGCTATACAAATAAAATGTATTGCTATTATTGTTACAGATTATGAACGGAAGAAAGAGATGGACAGACGAAGGCAAGCGATCAATCACTCACAATGGCGTTCTTGCACTCGTGTCCTCTGCACAGCTCCGTGTAGGTGGAGTACTGCACATACAGCACCCAGCTCCCTACCAGCACGGTCAGCCACGTAAGGAACAGGTACTTCACCCGCACGAAGGAGATCCGAGCCTGCAAAGGGCAAGCAGAAAAAGAAACGCATGCAAAGATGAAAACTAAAATCTTGAGAATGCACCAATGGAAAGACTCCCATAGCCAGGTGCACACAGACACTGATGACAGAATCCTGCCATCGCCTTTAAGTGAAGCTGACGGAGAAACGCGGTGAACCTAAAGGTCTAACCATCATATTCAGCCTACTGTCCAAAATGTAACATTTCATCTTTGCAATGTCGATACATGTCGTTTTCAGATGATGATATATTAACGTTACACAGTGCACCGAGAGGTTGTCGATCCAAGCACAGAAATTTGCACCTCCTAATCAACCCCGATCACATAATAGGTTACCATGGTGACAGCATGGAGGGTGTCCCATAACAGGGCATTGACTGGCTGACCAGTCACTATCCACAACAATAGCTCATTGAGCTGGGAACTGAAGCAGGAGGTAAAGCACGAGTTCCAGTCGTTCCAACGCCACATGCCACTCGAGGTATAGCCGGAAAAACTAGATTAAATTACAGCCTATGTCACAGGATTCACACATCACATGCCTTACAATGTCTCCTTGCACTGTATGTGAGGTCCCTGTTGTCCCTGTGCCGTGTGTGATGAAGCACACAGTAATAAAATAGAATGAAAAAAATCCTCAAGGGCTCATAAACATCTCACCTCAAATAAAGCAAAAGAAAAATGGAACAGAATGTTGATCACTGTGCCATAATGAGCTGAATTGGATACCAGAATCTAAGACAACATGATGGAAAGCAGCAGAACAATACATAGTCTAAATGACCATTAGTTTATGTATAAAATACAATAAATGTAAAAAAATAAAAATGCCACAATGGACAAAATGAAGTGTGAATGTGTGTTCAGGGACCGGGCCTTCAGGGACCAGGCCTTCAGGGACCGGGCCTTAGCTGGAGGTATCAAGGGAGTACAAAGCAACTACACACTGCTATCAGATCCGACTCCTTTAGCATGTCTGTATGTATCTGCTGTATATAGAGTGTAGGTGAGATAAAACACACACATAATGGGCGAGTGGCTCCGAGTCATGTGTGTACACTGTGTGGCTTGTGTTCGGGAACAGCCGGTGTCGCAAGAATTGTGGCATGGAACATGGAATGGATTGCATCTGATTTAGGGCACAGGGCATTGCCCCAGAGCCTGAAGATGTTGCCCTACGTCTCATTGACTTTCAATAGGGAGGAAGTGGATTCTGGAGCCTACATGAAAAGAGGATCCACTACCATTTATGGACAGGAAGTCAGGGGTCAAATGTTTCACTTCGTGACAGACGATGTTCCCCACAGGCTGCATTCGTAATCCAGCTAAACTAGGAGGGCCCATGTTATAGGCTTTCGTTACATATTCATCAAAATAATGGTATGACAGCAATGTCCACAACATTAGTGTTGTTAGGTGTTGGCTAGTGCCAGAAGAATTTCGACAGTCTCCTCTGCTAACATGTTTCATCTTCTGACCAAGCACCAAGCTTTCAGCATATCTCATCGGAACATTTCACTAGGCCATGCTCACTAGGGCTGTTCGATACGACGATATATATTGTGGGACGATATATATCGTTGATAATTGACTTTATCGTTTCTATCGTCATTGTCGCAAAAATGCATCAGAACTGTATTTTACATCATTCCCGACCCCGCTTTACGTTCTCTACACGTGGACTGGAATAACAAACAAACACGGAGCAGCGTGACACAAAATAAAACGAATGCATTTTTTAACTGCCTGTTAAACAACAGTTTTCAGTCGCACCAGAAAAACCTTTTATGCGATGGATCATCGGCTCTTATCACGAGCGTGGCTCTGTATGTAATCTGGACCGCTTAGCTCTGCTATATTTGACCAAACCCTGAGAATACAGTTATTTTGACTCAATACAATATAAAGAGCGGCTGGCTGGACCATGGTTTCACAAGAGACGGCTCACTTGACCGCAGTCATACCGGGCTGTGAATAATACGCTATGTTTTTGCATCTTTGACTTCTGTAGATTAGTGAATTCTTATTACTTTAGATTCTACAGTATCTCTCTCTGCTGATGACCTTTGGCAGTGTTTGGCTTAGTTGGAAGTTCACAAATGAAAATGCACCTTTAGAACATTCCATGTTAATTTTATTTCCCATTTTTAAGGGAGAAATGGGAAATAACAATAAGAAAAGGCAATCAATTCATGTTTTGCCAGCATATTTTGAATAAAACAATCCCATTGTATATTTTTTAAATGAAAAAAAAAAAGGCATGTAGGGCTTTTAGAAATCTATTTTCCGATTCAAATCGATCTTCATTTGAATGATCCCATATCGATTAAAAAAATCCAGAGATCGATCTCTTAATATTTGCCTTTTCCTGTGGATGCGTGAAGCTTTAACCTGTTAGTCTCACGTGGCCTTTGGTTCTTCACACAACGAGGCCTGAGGCCACGTAACAGGTTTACTCCATTTCCACCACACGTGTCTCCACCACGTTTGTTTTCAAGGTAACAAACAAGTATAAAGTCACCAAAGCCACAGAGAATGTAGACTGAGAAACTTGCCTAAATAAATATGGAGAAATCTAGGAGCGTTTCAAGTCCCAGTAACTGTCATATATGGTAAATATTTACCATGCAATGTTACTATGAGAGTTACGGTAATACAGAGACATGTGTAGAGTAGACCGGGATACAGACAGAGAGTTAACGTGTTGTGCCAAGTCAATAAGTGTTTCAATAAAAGCCTCCGTCATCATTTTACAGTAACCATCTGCTGAGGGTGCAGCTAACTTAGGAAAGGAATATCCACTAGGGATGGGCAGATCAAAACTGATATCGATACTGACATACTACTCATTTGGTATAAATGTCAAAGTTATTTTTAATCCACAATGCGGTTGTGTCATTCAAGCATCACGCGGTGGAAACTCCCCAGTTCCCAGGTGTGTTGAACGCAGCCTTACAGTCTCCAAGAAGTGAGACAGCAGCATGAAGGGGCTTTAGCTTCATGGACTTTACAGTTTACAATGTCCAGAGGTTTTACAAGACTGTTTTTCAACATGTTCCAAAAAAAAAAAACAGATTTCTTGCACTATTTTCAAAAGGCAATTCAGAGCCTTTTTCAATTTCTGATTGTTGGTTTAATTTTACTTATTAATTTAGTATATTGTTGTTTGTCTCTTTTGGTCGTTTCTCTTCTGATACACTGCTGTAGTGTGTTGGTCATGTTAAATAAAAAGTACATTCATGTAACTGCATTGGCGTCAACTCTTAATGTAAACATTAATATTTTAATAATGCACCAGGCTAGAGGGTTCCTCGTACAATTTACAGCGTTAGTTCTCTGAGAATCTCTCATAAAATGGTATTGTAACTGAAATATCCCTAACCAAATAGATATTGAATCAGAATAAAATCGATTAGGGGAAATCGGTGGCGATACCCAGCCCTTAAGAGGTATGTGTTTCTTTTGCATAGACAAAGTCTTCATCGAATTTACAGAAAACATACTACATCACGATATATATCGCTATCGTGATATGAAACTACCCATATCGTGATAGAAGATGTTGTCCACAACGCTCACAGTTGGGATTTAGCTCTACTGTATTTTGGAATGCAGCTAAATGTTGACTTTTTTGCCTGGAGCAAATGCAGCCCTATATTCCCTTCGTCTTGCACTAAGCTCCTTACAGTATTGGGAGTAGTTCCTGGCAGCAGGCCACCCAATACGGGCGGGCTCAACCCTATTATCCAACCAAAAGGATTATTCCTGCTGTGGCACCATTGGCTCTGATGCAACTACAGAATCAACTGTGGGCTATAAGTGCAAGTCTGCAGGAGAAAAAACTCCCAATGAAGTGAGATGAAACAGTCCCAGCAGGGACACTAGCCTGGAGAGGCCTTTGATGGATTATCCCCATATCTCCTCCGCGTCTTCTTACCGGGAGTCTCCATGACTAATTACATATCCTAACTTATAAACTTGTCATCTCTGTACGCAGCTACACACACACACACACACACACACACACACACACACACACACACACACACACACACACAACCACCCACACACACACACA
>OMOT01049678.1:1821-13452 GCA_900312575.1 Acanthochaenus luetkenii
CTCCCCCTCCTCCACCAGCCCCTCAGGACGGGCCATGAACCTCTCAGCACCATGTTTTGGAGATCTGTGTGGAACTGAAGTTGAAGGCTAAGCTCTGTCTGTGGCCATAAAGTTCACCGCAGAACCAAACAAAGCAGAGCTGCCAAGTCGCATTCTGAAGCCCGGATGGATCCTACTGCAACCTGAGAGGAAAATGCACAGCGTGGCCGATGTATGTTCATTGAGAATAGCCTATCCACCACCCATGTCTTTTCTTTTGCAGAATCACTCAGATACACACACACACACACATATTCTCCTCGGCACAGTAATTGTATTTCATCGACTGCACTGCGTGTGTTGGCAGGTGATGATGTCTGTGTTTAATTCTTCTTTGTGCACATGTCTGCTTCAGCCGCACCACATTGGCTGCTTTTCATAATTTAAGAACTATCCACTTTAAAGAAGACTCACTACAGGTGTATGACATTTTTTATGACTGTAAAGTTATTATTATTACTGAGAAAGGCCTAATGTTGAACTGACAAGAAACATTTAAAGATGAAAGTACAGCACTTTCTCTTATTTCAAAGAATCGTATTTTAAACAAGTGTTACTGTAATAGTAGCCGCTCTGCCCAGCCATACTACTGAAGACTTTTCTGTGGGTTTTCTTAACCTTTCTGTTGAGCTGTCGATAAAAGTGTCTACTTCCTGTCTGATACTGTACCTCAAATGAAGTCCTCAATCTGTCCCCTAGATATTGTCAAGAAATGCCTCACATATACCAAGTCTGTCTCAAAATTTGTCACAACTCAATCAAGGCAAACCCTCAATATTTCTATTCAAACTGCCACCATTTTAATTTGTTTAAGTTCAATAGAGAGCCATGCGCCAGACATGTAAGGGTTAACGTTTGAGAGTGACCTGAAGTTTTGACCCCCACGTTTTGGCATCCTTACCCTGGCCATCCAATTAATTTGAGATTTGAATGATCATTTTAATGGTTAGATCTACATCACAGACCTTTGAACCCGACGTGAGCCAGATGCAGCGCCAAGCAGGGCTATTAGGGCCCCGAGTCTGAAGAACAACTTGCCTGGAGAACTTCAGCAAGCAAAATCAAAAATCAGCAGAATAATCACACATAATGACAAAACTCACTTTCACAGGCTTGTTTTTGAGTCATTCCTGGTTCTTTTTGTGTGATGGTTTCAGTCTTTTAAAATCAATTCCATTTATTTTATTGTATTGATTGCCTTCCTTTTATGGTGCATCTATAAAGCAATTTGAAAACTCTTTGAAAAGTGCCTCAAAACACACACACACACACACACACACACACACACACACACACACACCTAAGCGCCCAATTTCACAGCAGCCCATTATACAGACTTACAGTGAGGCAATTTGTACAGCATAAACACTTGGAGATGCGGAATAGCTAGCCATGTTCCAGGAACAACTGTAGAACGAGCGGCTCAGTTAAAAACTTTTATTTTTGAACAAAACTAAACACATTGAACTGAGCTTTGTGAATCCAAATTCTACTTTTAAGTGAATGCATATCTTTGTTCACATTACACTTCTTTAAATGTGTATATGTAATGTAATGTGTTATTTCATCTACAAAATGAATATTCCAACAACTACAGAAGCAAGTAAAGTAACCTAAAAAAACCTGTAGCTATATTCTGTATATGAATACAATTACATATTGATTTGTTACTGTACATTACATTTGTGATTATATGCCATTTAGTTTTACATTTGTGTACTGTGGAACTCCAGTTATGACTACATTGTTACTTTGACCGTAGTGGACTATATTGGCTGACATTCACGCCAAGTGAACAATATTGATTGATTTAATTAGACCATCAGCCTCTACCAGGGATATACACCTTGGAGCACAGGAGGCCATGTAAGTGTCTTTACATGTTCCCTCCCATCCCTCTGAATCCCCACGCTCTGCAGAGACATGAGGATGTGGCGTCAGCAATTTTAGCAAAGTGCAGTAGTTGCTTGCACAGCTCTCACTAGGATCGTTTTTGCAAGACGCATTTTCCCGTTGGCTATCAGCTTACAAGAAAACATAATTAAAGAACAAAGTCTATCTACTGCCAACCAGATTTTTTTTAATTTAGAACTGTTAGAATGATAGAACATCTATAGTCAGCGTCTGTGTGCATGTATTTAAACCTTTACCTGTTACTTATATTATATAAACACAGAAATACTCATTACACAGAGTCTTGTTGCTCAGTGGGCTAGTGCATAGTGTGCAAGCCATACTACTGTATGCTACCGTATGGCGTAGTGAGTTTGAGTTGTGCTGTGCAACTTTCCTGTCACTCTTCACTCTATACTATCCACTAAAATAGAAACGTCATGAGAATAAGCCCAGCTTCTCCCCGACCCCCAATACACACACAGCCACTCACCCAGGTCCTTAATGCGCGGTAAGACATCGATGGTGAAGTTCTCGTAGGTGGCAATCTTTGCCTCAGGAGAGGCTATGCCAACGTGGGCCTCATAGATTTTCAGGGAGCGAGGACGCTTTGGACGAGAGTGTTCATGCTGTTGAGAAAGCCGGAGGTGGGGAGACGAGAAGAGACATTTCAAGATTCGCTGGGGAGAGAGTTGGAGAGGCTATTAAACATTCAGAACTCGTGACTCCGAGTTTGGACAGAGAGAGAGAGAGATGGGAACAGGAGGGCAGAGACGGAGAAGGTTGGCTTCAATAGATCATCATCTAAGTTGAACAAGCTGGATATACAAGAATAGAGAACCCTGGGAAAATTATAACATTTATTTGGTTAGGTTTGTTTGTCTTTCTCAGCCCCGTAAGACATTGTGTTACACACCTCAAGAAATCTTGCATCATTCCAACAGCACGATCAGTAAGGCTGGGGAGAAAACAGCAGGGAAAAAACCCAAACATAGTATATATAGCTAGAGGACAAAGAGCATGAAGCAGGGGTAAAGTGAGGTTAGGTTTTGGAGAAAATGAAGGGCAAGGGAGAACGTCAGGTTTGATGGAGGATTTTTTAAAGAGCTTGAGTGAAAAAAGTTATGGTTAGGGTGAAAGAGAGGAAACAGAGGAGAAACTGAGAAGGAGAGACTGCGGTAAGCAGGAGCATGAAGGGCCTCATTTACGAAACGTGTGCAAGATCAGATTTGATCTTAAAGTTACTAACGTTTCCACAAACATTTCAGCATTCGTCTTCTTCTTACCTGAATTTGTTCTCTGGTATGATCAAAATATACGCGTGGTTGGAAACATGCGTGACGGCAGACACGCTGAGGAGGTTTCTACTTACAGTTTTACTCTTTATGCAAAGTCACTTTAACTAATTACAGACCTCATATTAACAATAAGCCTACTGATATTAACCACATTAATAAAGCTAGGCCTATATGAACAATAGGGAATAGGGAATTCTATTCAATTGGAAACATGCGTAGCTGATTGATTAAAGTGATTAACTATGATATAAAGACCCATGAGCGCGCAGCCAAACCCGACAATGGCACATTTGCTGTTATTGGAGCAGCCTCGAGGACCATGATATATCAAATCCCCATATTCTGCAGGAGAACGGACCCAAATAAAAAGATTCCGTGCTATTGCTGGCCTGCCAAACATCATAGGAGCAAGACTATACACATGTGCGCATCAAAGCGCCGTCTCCAAACGCATTTCCCTATTTAAATCGCAAACAATACCGCTCCATAAACATTCAAATTAAACTGTGACGCCAACCTAAACCTCCTAAGTCTGGTTTCCCGCTGGCCAGGAGGGAGCCACGACTCATTGGTGCTGCAGAATTTTGCATTCACAAGTTTACATTGCAATCAAATCAAAGTAGTTAAATCTAGCCAACAGACAAAATTCCATTACAGACCTGTAACTGAATAATTTGCTACAGGTAAAAAAACAAATTCAGAAAATGTTATCTATAAACTATCATCACCATGACCAATTCTAGTACATTTTATGCCATCACTGTTAACTAGATTTTCCTTGAGGAAAAACACAAACATCAAGAAGCTGCTGGTGTCATCATGTTTTCATGGCTGTCAGAGACTTAGGTGAGTCATGTCTGTTTGTGCCCACACACTTACTGACAAAAGAGATCGTATCTGTGTGTGTGTAAAGGACAGAGTCGGAGAGCGAAAGAAAGGGAGACGGGGAGAAAAAGAGTGAGAGTGGGTGACAGCCACCCAGAGGATCTCTTCTGAAAATGTTAATATCATCCAGCAAAAAAGTTCTTGCGAGACACGTTGGAAAAGGGAAGCGCAGAGATACAACGCCTGTCAGCCTCCTGCATGCCCATGCACTCATATAAACAAACTGGATAGATACCAAGTACGGTTGGAAAGGGTCCCAGTGTACCCAGTCATAGGTGTTGGAGTCCAGGCTCTTGCTGACATATTTGGCCCAGGGAGAGATCCTGAACAGCTCTTCCCTGTCTGCGGTCACTACCACAAGCTGAGTGGGTGAAACACAAGGAGGGAAGACATGGGGAGAAACAAAGTTTACTAGAGTGCGTAGACAAAAACATGATTTTGAAAGGGTTTCATCTGGCAAAGGGTCCTAGAATTGTATCATCCCATAGAGGACCATGTGTTTTTACCTAACAGCAAACGATAAGCAGTGTTTAATGTTACGAATGTTATCCAGTACGTGAAAGCGCTACTTTACTTGCCCCTAGTGTATTTTCACTGGCACAGTAGGCAAGTAAATCATTTCAAATGTGCTAAGTTAAATGCTAAACGCTGCCAGTTATTAATGTGGAGCGTGTGTTTGTGGCAACTGTTGGGGCCTTTCAAAATGAGCCAGCTTGAGCCGCCTTATTTGGTACAAAAAGTACAGGACTGATTTATCATTTTCAACCCGAGGAAACTAGCTAACAAGTTCAAGTTCATTTATTTATATAGCCCTTGATGACAAGCATGTCTGTCTCAAAGGACTTTACAGAGAATGAGCCAAACTAGATCTACATGAACATCAATCAATGGAATTACAGAATAGTATGAGACAAACAGGGAAACAGAACAAAGCACAAGACACACAGGCGCTTTAACACGACAAAAGACACCACATGTTCCTGTTCACTTCATAATTGGAAGTAGCTGTCACCATGTTCACTCGGCAGGATCTCTGGCTGGATCAATGGCTGAGGTGGCTTCCTATCTGATTAAAAACAAGGAGATTGGGCCAGTGGCAGAGCAGAGAGGCAAAGATAAGTGAGTTAAATTTGACTGTTTCTCACAGTATGTTAGAAATATTCAATCCATATGACCTCAACCACTTTATTAACCACTAATGTGGCCTATTTTCCAATTAAATGTAATGGGTGAGTTACATTTTTTGAAAATCAGTCAAAATAAATACATTTTAAACGCTTTGTGAAATCCGTCACCTGGCAGTCATTATAGGTGAGGGAGATCAGTTTGTTTTGCTGCACACAATAGATAAGAGTAATTTTCATGGAGAGCGGTGGGAAACATGTCTGTGCTCTTTGCCAAGCTCAGTGCTGACCAGTGTTGTAGGGCCATTTGTGGAAGTGGGGAAGCGCACATGTGCCCAATCCTAAAAGTCCTCTACCTAGACAGAACTGCTTCTTTTTCTTTCTTTTTTATAGCTGTGCTGGTTTATGTAACTTGTGCTATGACAGAGAATGAATACCTTGGGATCAAACACACTCCAACCTGTAAAAAGTGAAGCTCCTCCACAGACTGTGAACGGCATATTAATTTTGTGGACCCACAGAATGTCTGATCTTTTATATTCAAATTACATTACATTACAGCGTTTAGAAAATTATCTTTAGTGCTATCTGCTCTGAACCAGAACATGTACCCTTAACCCCAGACAACCCCCCTGGGTGCTCTCACAGTCACCTTTACCAGAAAACAAATACCTGAACCTATATTGTTATGAAGATGTAAAACCTGGAGCTGTTCCACAGAGAACGCATTGGGAAAGATGACAGTTAATTCTCTTTAGAGCAGCTCACAGGCTCAAGTTTTAGTACTATTTGTTCTGGCTTTGGAAGACAAAATGAATAATAAAAGCTTATGAGTCATTTTGTTATGTTGTCCCTAGCTCAAAGGATACATTCGCTATTTCGGACCTTAGACCATATTTGCAGACTTTCTACCATACGACACACAGAGACCATAATTTCACTGATCGGTTCAGTGTTGAGCTTTCTACAGTTTTCCTGCAGGCTCTCACTGGGGTACAATAAAAAATCATAAATCAGGGTTGCCAACTCTCACACTTTTGGTGTGAGACACACACTTTCAGCACCAGTCTCACACTCTCAATCTCCCCAAACAAATCTCATGCCAGTTTAAAATATAGCAAGCATTTCAAATATGGTTGACTTATTCAATGTTGGGACATGTCTTCATTGTTTTGAGAGCTTGGTTGCATTTTGTGTATGAAATTAACTGTTAAATAGCTTCTTAATGTTGACCGTTGCATTAAGGGTTTTGAAAACTCAGTATTAAGAAATGCTTGAAACCAAATGTGAAAAACTGTTTAAAAAAATGGCGTCTTCCTTTTATTATAAAAACATGGCCGTGAATGTGAAGCTGAATATCCATGGCTTGTCATTGTGTGAGAGAATTAATATGTCGTTATTATAGGGCTACTCATAATTACTGATGTGAATTAGCACTATGGCTCAGGTGTTGTACTGTGGGCTGATTGTCAGCTGCTCAGGCAAGACATTTTAATCATTATCAATGATCAGTTGTTTGTGAATGTTTAGGCTAAATAAATAATGATTTATTGTGAAGACATGGAAAAACTACAATAAATGTGCTATTCCGAGAGAGGAAGCTCAGTGTGTATTCTTACAGGTCTCATATGCTCTCCAGTGAAAACCGAATGTTGAGACAACAGTTCCATTTGAAACATTTTAACCAACAAGGGGGCTATCGTAAGAGGATGCTCTTTTAAGATCCTGTGCGACTAACCTATCAGATAAGCAACAATACACAGTGACACATGTAGCCTGCAAAAAGCACACTGCACGAAAATAATGACAGAAAGGGGAACAGCATCTACCTGCAGTTTGACCCCGTCTTTATATTTAAAGTCTTTGTTACTAAATGTTGTTACCAACACAATACTGGATGCTCACTTTTTAAAACACAACACACACACATGCGCACACACACAATGTGCTGCAAAATACAGAGTGAAGCAGTGAAAGGGAGAGCCTATCTGTTCTCCATCTCTATTCTTCATTCTAACTCTAGGGAATTTTCAGTCCTTCATTTATTCATAACTGCGCTTTTAAAATAAGATAAAATTGAACTTTTCCCTTTGGGAAATAGGGAAATGTTCTT
This sequence comes from Acanthochaenus luetkenii, assembly GCA_900312575.1. NCBI lineage: Eukaryota > Metazoa > Chordata > Actinopteri > Beryciformes > Stephanoberycidae > Acanthochaenus > Acanthochaenus luetkenii. The sequence goes on from OMOT01049678.1 coordinate 9,174, forward strand.
ACCTTTTAACATAAAAATACAGAGCAGAACCGTGTTTCTTATTGATTCATTAAGGAGTGCAACATTTCTCTCTCCATTACAGAATTATTCTTTATTACAAGGGAGCGTTGGCAACTCTACTGATAACGTTAGTTTGCTAGCTTAGGAGGCAAAACAAAGTAGGTAATGATGCATTTGCTACCATTTATGCTTATTCAAATAACAATGTATTATTGTTGTTATACTCTATGACAACAAATACAGTTAATGCAGTTAAGCCATTGGCTACTTTGCGTGCTATGGTAGCAAGCTGACAGGATCAGCCAAGAGCAGGGTCCTTTTGTACTGCACTTGTGAACTAATGAGTGTATGAAGTGTTTCTGAGGCTACGTCCACACTAATACATTTAGTTTTAAAACGCATACCTTTTGCTACGTTCACACCTAGCATCCACACTAGTCCGGTTTCAAACCCCAAAAACTGAGACATTTGAAAGCGCTGCTGACCACATTTTAGTTTGAAAACTCTGGGGTTGCATATTAGTGTGGACAAGCAGAAACAGAGACTTTTGAAAACGATGACAGACACGCACGTTCGCTCACTGATTGGGTCTTATCAGTCACAACGTGTCCTTCCCTGATTTGTCACGGCCCTATCGCGTGACCCGTTTCCGTATGTGGAAGGAGAAGCAAAAATGAGGGCGTCTGTGGATGTACGTTGTAGCATGCACATTATTACCTGCGATATGTGTTTTCAGGCGTGTATAGACAGAGATTATTTCTGAAACGGCGCGAAAACGGGTCGTGTGGACGGATATCGTTTTCATTTTAAAACACTATTTTAAAACGAAGACGTATTAGTGTGGATGTAGCCTGAAACCTATTGAGGCACAGTTCACACCTTTCCATGATGGATGTCACACCTCCCATTTCACACAACCGTTAACCATCTTTAGTCTTTATCCATGAAACCTCATTTCCACTGCCCTGCAGCAAAAGTTAGGCTACTAGTCTGGACGCAGCAACTGTGTGAAGATGAAAAGAGGTTTTGCTCTTATCCTGTCTGGACACCAAGGTGTGAGGAAACGGGGAGGGGACAACAGAACAGACAGAGCTCCATGAAACCAATCACACCTTAACTGCAGCAGGCCTCTTGTTGCCTATGTGAGATTCCTTGAACTCTCACGGATGTACAACAGATCCTTACACCATGGCACCGCTACCACTAAAACTTCACATGTCCACGAATTAATTGTAAATGTGAATATTTCAATATCAGGGATAGGATCAGAGACAGGTTACCTTTACTTTGGTTAAAGTAACAACTAATTAACCACTAACTTAAGGTTACACAATACTGTTTTTATGCTTTTTGTGCTGTGCTTTATTTGTTGAAAAGAAAAATTCCTAACCTCTGGGCTTAATCTCGGTACCTCTGATGTTGCATTCATAATCATCTGACCACCCCAGACAACCACTCTGCTTCAATTTAGCCAGCTTACAAAAACCAACAGCAACTGCTTTCAAATGTTTCATAGGTCCAACGAATTACCATGAGCTCAAGGCTGAACAGACAGTATCCTCGTCTGTTCAGGTCAATCTTTTCAGTTCCTTCTAACAAATGGCCTTTTGGTAGAAGCTATGAACTGTCCAGTTAAGTGACTTGTGGAGCAGATGGTGGATTAGTATTGTGTAGTTTGTGAGGAATTACAGTGATTTACCGCAAGAAGAGGTTAGGAGGTTAGTATTTTCAGAGGACATTAGAAAAAGCCGGGAAACGGACTAGGGGTCGGTTAAGTTACTCAGTTCCCCACATGATGTTCTAGCAGTCTAAACCATGGTATGGCCAGCTGCAGGGGATATCTATTTTGGTCTACCTGTTAATGTACGAGTTTACCAACCTAATGTATAAATGTATCCTTCTCAGAAAACGTATATACTCAAGATTTATTGGATTTTGCGCCCTTGTTACAAATCATAGCATTACTGTCCAGTAAGGATCCAGCTTCTGCTTTCCTCTTCCTCACTTCCTCACTCTCCTTCCCAATTATCTCTCTCTGTCTCGCTCCCCTGTTTTCATCATGTCTGCTGAAGTAGGTCAATAGTCCGCTCAGTGTGGAGGTAAACACCAGCCCTGGTACAGCCAATGTCATGGGCCTCAGAATTCTATGGCACCATGTGGCTTGTTCCTCTCTTCACTTCAGCCTTGATTGGAGGTATAACGTAGTCTGCAGACCTGGACACCCACTTCTCTCTGCCTCCCCGGCTCTTGTTCTCCCCTGCTCCTTTAGAGCCCCCGGCAGTGGTAATATTACACAGTTAGTGTTGCCAATGCACCTACACGGACAAGCGAGCTGGAGAAAATACTAATCTAGTGGAAACATCGGGATCTGTTGTGAACAGAGGAGAAGAGGGTGGGGAGAATACAGAGAAAATGTGACAGAAAAGGGAAAAATCGGTCAGCTGGTAGTTACAGACAGGAATGAAGTAAACCACGGGAAGAAAAACAGACAAAGACTGGGCAATATTAAGGTACAAGTGAGAGAGTAAGAGTGAAAGAAAGACAGGCAGGCAAAGAGGTAGATAAGTGAGAGAGGGACAGAGAGCTAGTAAGAGGTTAAGCAGACGTACCTGCAGTTAAAGCCTTCACCTTGCCATATTATCCCTGGCCTCACCCCCCCACTGTGCTCGCAGAAGCCAAGAAATCAGATTTGACAATGTTGGGAAGCTGTATGTGACAGCCAATTACTGTGGAGAGGACTCTCAGTGGAGTCACCTCCTCACCCCACAGCCCAAACATCTGCCTGTCAGGCAGTCAAGGGAGGCAGGAAGACAGACCAACGGAGAGAGGGAGGCAGGCAGGGATGGAGGCAGGCAAGCCAGAGTGGTCCAAAACCGGTCCCAATGGTCACCATCATTTTTAAACGTTTGTCATATGGATTGTTAGCTTTTAAATATCAAAACCGTAATCCTAAATGTACAGTTAACTTGAGCAGAGGATCATGGAAGTGCTTTTCTGCTCTCTTATTTCTCAGAAGCAGAGATACTGTGCATACAGTTACATCAGACACCCGCCAAACACCCCTGTGTAGTCCCCCTATCCTATACAGCTCATTGATGATGAGGCAAAATATGGTGCCTTTAACAACGTAATTTACACTTACATAGTCAGACTGAATGAGATGTTTTACAGTTTAGTCATAATATTGTGCCAGGAATCAATGTATTTGCGTGTAAGATCACCTAAGAGATAACTGCAGGGTATCATTAAACAACATTAATCAAACAAACACACACATACACCGCTTCAATGAATCTTGTTTGAACGCCAGCACTGCTAGGGTGAAGGCTGTATGGCAGACAGAGTGTTCCTCTGCTTCCTGGATGCAATCTGATTGGCTACTAAGATCCATAATAAAGTGTTATCAGTGGTTTGAGCCTCAAGACTGCCAAGTGGACATTAGTACTGTTAGCCTTTGGCACACATCTAGCATAAGCTTAACATTATCAGCAGTAACAAGCACAAAGAGCCTAAATCTGACTTTAAATGAGATTAGTTTCTGTTAAGCTGCATCCTCTCGTCTATGCTTTGCGTCACTAAGCACGCTTTAGTCGAGAGTCTTAGTCCAGCCCTCAAGGTTAGTTGGGCATTCAACCAGCTGAACAGCTTCCCAAAGCTTCTAGCAGGTGTAACTGTTTGATTCTGCACTGATTCCCATATAATGTCAATATCTGGGCGTCTAGCCCACGTAAATTAACAGCAAATCGTGGTTTTCGATCCATTACAGGTGCTGTGATGCAAAGCTGGTGTTTCTCATCAATGTCATTTTCAAAAACAAAGATTTGATGCTGACAAGCACCGAAAACATGTTAGTGACCACAATTAGTTGTGCCTACACATGATGTTGGTCAGACAGTTGGTACTCCTTGAAGTCGTGATGGCAGTGCCAACGCAAACTGCATAGTGACCAAGTTTGAAATGTGGCCTAGATGTCGTGTTGAGGAGGTAACCCTCCTTTGAGACATGCTTGTGATAACGGCCTGTATAAATAAATGAACTTGAACTCATTTGTAATTAGCAGTACACAGTACTTTCTACACTAAGTTAGCTAACTCTAGCCCCATTAGCTGATTAGTGTGAGACACGTGTCATTGAAAACAAATAGAGAATGTCTTTGTTGTCCACATATAAAGTGACATAAGGTAGGCTACCTTGAGTTTGGTCTCATGTTCCACAGCAGGAGACTTGTCTTTCTTAGGAGGAAGGTAAAGTTCCCACTTGCCATACTCCTTCTTGGTGT
>OMOT01049679.1:4082-29482 GCA_900312575.1 Acanthochaenus luetkenii
AGGCCGAACGGGCGTTGCTGATGAACAGAGCCTTGGTGACCTTGCATAGCTGCAGCATCCTGCTCAGTAGTTATATCTGAAGTGGGTGTCTATTAATAATTGACGCTCACAGGCTACCGTACCCTGATCAAAATGATCGGTCATAGACAGAGATATACTATACAACAATGCAAAGAATAACCTTCCTCCCTGCTGTGAGTCAACTCTGAACACATGGAAGGACCCACCTTTACCAGAGTAATGACTCCGCTAACCTCCGCTCTTTCACACACGCACTACATCACACCAAGGACGCGGTCACATCCCTCTGACACCTCTTTCCCCGTGTTTCCCCTTCAGTCTGTGCAGAGGAGGTTTGGTTTGGTTTGGCCGGTCTGCTCCAGCCTCCTCATGACCTGCCTGCTCAAATGACAGGTTATATTTACTGCATGGGACTGGGTCGCAGGCCGGCCCTGGGTCCTAATGCTGCTCACGTCTATGATAGCTGGCCCTGGACGAATGGCAGCTGATGCTGGAAAGGGGGAAACGGACAGAGTTGGGTAGTAGTTTCACTACGTGTAATTAAAGTAATAATCCTTTACATTACATTACATTACGGCATTTAGCAGACGCTTTTATCCAAAGCGACTTACAGTACATGTCATCACACCGTTGGCGGAGGCAGCCATGCAAGGAGCCAACCTGCTCAATGGGAGCAATCTGGGGTTAAGTGTCTTGCTCAAGGACACTACGACAGATTTTTTTTGTCCCGGGACGAGCTGGACTCGAACCTTCTGAGCGGGAACTCTACCTCCTTAGCTACTGCCGCCCTTTTCAACCTATATCCAGTTCATGAAAGCTTTTAATCTGCTGTTTACATTTTCTTTCCTGGTTAACAAAGAGAGAGAAGGGGAGGTCAGATGTTACATGACCCTTTCATTTCTTTTCCAAAGTTCCCCATAGTTACCATCCAACAGGTGTGTGTTTAGGTTTAGGTCCAGACTAAGTGTAAATGTAGGAGTGATGGACATGACATCCAATAGAAGGTTAACATTGGGATGGTTTGTGTTAACATCCAGACATTTGTTGTTAATATCCTAGTGGTATTTTTAGCAGTCATGTGATTTTGTATTATATTACATTGCAGATGTAGATATGATCATCTTTTTTTTAAAGTTATTGTTTTAACGACTTTTTCAAAGTAACTTTAGATAAAAAGACTAGACTTCCCTTCAAAGTAGCATTGCTATAGTTCAACTCCTTCCAATATGAAGTAACTGGTAGACTTTCTAAGTAGCTTCTACAACACTGGAACCAGATGATGTTTTTACCGTGAAAACAGAAACACTGAATCGTACAGCGAGACGAAGACGACTACACCGAAGAAGCAAACCAGATGCTGATCAAATAAAAAAGGTAGACATTTCATATTTAACGCTACACAGGATGTAATGAAACAATACCTTTCCCACATGCTATTTAAATGAACACCTATGTAAAACCCTGGATTGGCTGTTAGAAGAAAGGATGGTGGGGGACAGCAGGTGTAATAATAACGATTATAATAGTAGCCTTTATTTATAAAGCACAAAACAAAGTTCAAAATATGTTACAGGTCTATATTAATAAATATATCAATCTAAATATGAGCAATACATTATTAACATGAAGAACAAATCTCACGATTTTTTACAAAATGTATGTTTACATCATGGAAACCATTTGTGATATTATATGTGAGTTTAATGTTGAATATTTTAGTACTAGGCCATATTTGGCATTGAAGGGGGGGGGTAAAACTACACTTCCCAAAATACTTTGCGCGATGACGGCTTGATCTCCCGCCCGTTGTGAAAATGTCCCAGAATGCTTTTCTTTGGGGCGACAAGAAGCGAGGAGGAAGCGTCAAGATGGAGGCCGTTGGTGGTTAAAGTGATAAACCCGATCATTTTAATTCAATAAACGTACATGGTTCTTCAAAATAATATATTTAAAGAAGAATCTAGCAAGTTCATTATAGCAAACTGCATTGGATATTGTTGGTGAGTTTCTAGCAGCGCGTTGTTGTTGTAGACTTCCACCGGCCGCCATTTAATTCTGTTGTCAAGCCTGAACAAAACAACTGGACGGAGAGGCAAACAAACAATCCGATACCTACCAACTATTCCGCTAGATATCATTTAACATACCACATCTAGCCTGTCCACGTTCTAACTGTGCAAGGTGGTATGACTAGTAAAGCGTTTCCACGCGTAGGTAGCTTTCTAACGTAACGTTAGCCACACAAGCTAAACGCAGCAGCAGCCTCCCAGGAAAGAGAAGTTCACCGTTTCAAACGGATCCCGCTCTCTAGAGTGAAACGACACCAGACGACCCATTGTAGCGTGTGTTTGCGTTACATTTCCATTGCTTTAGTGGGGTTTCAGCTTTCAATGAGCTAGCGCTCGCTTGTGTTAGCTTAGCAAACGTGTCTAGAGACGGCAAAACCTCGTGTTGCAGTGCAGCCAGACCTTCCAACTAAATAAGCGAGTTAGCGTTGTCTTATTTCATAATACCCGCCTCACAGAAGTCAGTTAAGACGGTATTGGTGTCACGAAATCAACCATGTATCTCATTCGACTTCGCGCCTGGTAGAACATGGTCCTGTGGTTGTGTTCAGCCCTTGATTCACACGAGCTCATTCGTGAAGTTCTTCTAGACTTTGCTCTGTGTGCTGTACTTTCATTGTGTTGATGCTGTGTTGGGTGGAAATGCGTGTGTACCTTTATGCTTGGATGTTGTGTGTTTTAACATACTGAAAGTCTAACCAGAATTCTCCCTCCTAATGACGTAGATGGCCCAACCGCACACTTAATACGTCACAAAGCGCCGCTGGAGGGTCTTTTATGTTGGGTAGAACATTTTCTCGTTACAGCTCCAACATCAGCTGTTCTTGGGATCCACTATCACCAGGATTTTCTTTTCGGTTTTGAAATCAGATAAATGTTCTTTTGGTCATAGTTAGGTCAAGGGCACAGATTTAAGTAAGTCTCTGTTCATGTCCTGTCATATTTATTATGAACTGCAGACTGGAAGTTACAAGTAGGATATGTGGGGATTTCTGGTCGGCTCCAATATCTCCCACTTGAGTCAAATTGTTGAAAACATGGCAGCAAAACCACGCGGTCCAGGGTAATCAATTGGTTATATTCACACCAATATAATCAACACTGCTGCAGTTTGTTTAAGCTTCATTTTAAATTGGTATGTAAAAATGATTTGGGTTTGGGTGTTCCAATACGTTTCGTTCGTGAATTATTTTAATTTGTAGCAATGCTATGTCATCCTGTTTTCCTGCTTCTGATATAACCGCCTGGATGTAAAAAAAAAAGTTGAAAGTTGAGCCCAAATTTCTGTATCGAAATAAGCGGTGGTGTCTGCGGGTCCACAGAGCAGCAGTCTGCTGTGGTAGTTGACAACTGATTAACTGCGGTAGAGATATATGCAGTAAAGAAAATAAATGTTCCACCAAAATGAAATGTCACATAAACTATTACCTTAATTCCCTGAAGACTCAGTTGGATTACCAGGACCTACATGTGAAATCAAGCCTTGTTGCTTTTCCTCAAACCCGGAAACCCGGTTGAATGTAGTCTGTGTGACCCTCAGTGGGGTGGAAACTGGTACTGGAAGGTCACAGGTTCAGTGTGTCTTTCTCTGTTAAAGTGTCCTTGAGTCAGACACTGACCTCCTACCTGCTCGCAGCTGTCCCCTCACGCCTGAAATGTGTACATGTATGTATGTCATAGATGGATATGCCAAGAAAAAATACCTTATTACACTAATTGTGATTGGTGCATTTTAAATCCCTGAATTGACGTGTAGCAGTTGCAACTCTTTTGAATAGCTTGCAGAGATGGCAACTGAGTGTAAACTTCTTAAGCATTTTTAAATAGTGTTTTTGCAATAATGTATTCTGATAAACCCAACAGCTGTATACCAACATAGCTGATGTGTTCAGTTGATAGAGGGGGATCACTCTAGTATAACACTTAGGCCAGCCAGGTGCCAGCATGACCCAACTGTAGGTTGTTGTTCCAACCAAACACTACAGCAGCTGATTTCACTGAGTAGCACACCTTCAACTAGAGAGGAGGAACTAACCAGTATGATGAGCTGCTGTAGTGTTTGGTTGGTATGAAAACCAGCAGACTTAGGCTCCGTAGACCGTGGTTGAGACTGATTTAGACTGTTTTGAGAGCTAATAGAATCTTTTGTGCTGAACAGTTGTTTGCCAGTGTTGGCTGTATCATTGGTCAGTAGCGTTGTCTCCCTAACTCTGGGTTTCCTTACAGTAGCCTGAAGGTCAGACTTCTGTGTCTGAGGTCGCCACACTGGTTGAACAGATTGAAAATTCATATTTAAAAATGTGAACGGTGAACGAAAGTTTTCATTGTATTTTTATGAAACCTCTCTTGCAGTTTAATGACCTTTCATTGCGCTGTTGGGCAAACAATATTTGTTGCCATAAGAGCCTTTCTGAATGTAAGTAATGAAAACATTTGCTAAAAGCTTAAATATCTAGATATGTCTTTATATCTTTATTATCAAAGGAATATATATATAATATGACTTGTCTTAATGATTTCACTTTCACTGATGTAGCATGTTGACAAGTTAATGGTAATGTTTTTTCAGCTGAATTCAATAAATCTCAGTCAAGATTAAATATAGAAAGATAATCTGACACTCGGACTGTGGCGGTCTGCAGTTATGTTGGCTTTTAAAATGTATCAAAATGGGGAAATTCAATTTTTCAAAGCCTGTCTTGTTGATTACTACCAATATACACTTTATGGGCATACAGGCAGTTTTGGCATTATGATTTGTATTTTGAGGAAGTGGAACTGACAGCAGCCTCCTGCAAGTGTTCAGTACAAGTACAAGTCAATATTTATTGAAATCTTTCTTTATAATTGCATGGAAGTCTTTTCAGATTGTTATTTTATAACTACAACTGATGGAAGTTAAATCCCTTACATGTGGTTTTGATGAAATGGTTTCAGCTTCCATTGGTTTACATTACATTGTTTATTGATCATTAGAATAGACGTCTAAAACCAAATGTATTATTTAACCTACAATCAATATTGTTTTTGTTAAGTTATCTCTGTCTTTAAGAATGAGAAAACAGTGTTGATACTCCTTTCTTGGCTGGGGTTTGTTTGCATTGTGTATCTGTGACTGGTTTGCTGCATCTGAAATAGGCCTGATATATTACTGGGGCAATATTAAGTGTTAATGAGAAAGTGGTGCAGTCATTTTTAAGAAAATGTAGCCTTGTAGTTGAACGTGTTTCCCATTGTGCTTTATCTTGCATATGTGGCAAGTTTAGGGTTGTAACCAGGTTCAGGTAGAACCTAACTGATTTGCTGTGATATTAGCTGGTGGTCTCTAAGTCTTAAATGTGTCTTTCTGAAACTTGCAGATACCTTGTAAAAATGTCCACTAGCTTGTACACCGGCCACACTGGTCCTAACCTACCAGATAGACGGGGGATAGACACACACTGATAGAACCTACCAGATAGACACACTGATAGAATACCAGATAGACGGGGGATAGACACACTGATAGAACCTACCAGATAGACGGGATAGACACACACTGATAGAACCTACCAGATAAACAGGGGATAGACACACTCTGATAGAACCTACCAGATAAACGGGGGATAGACACACTGATAGAACCTGACATTTTTTCTCAGGATAGGGGGGTCGTGTCCCCCCTGGGCTTTCCGCCTATGACTACCTGTGTGTGTGTGTGTGTGTAAGAGCACAGCCCGCCCCTTGCGCAGAAAGAGAGCGAGAAAGCGGCAAGCGAGATTATGTTCGATGTTTCAATTCCTCGAAAAACACATTTATCCTCCTTTCCTGGTTGGTTTGAACTGATTTAGAAAAGCTGATGTAGGCATAAAGTGCCATCATGTAATGATTAGCATGTTCTCTTGTGTTTGTGTAAAATAAATGGATTAGTACTAGGGTTTCATGATATTGATACAATCGCTGCATTTCCCCCCCATAATGTTGTGTTTATTGTTATTCATGTGGACATTGCCTTTTCTACAGAATTGCTTTCAACATTTTCCAAATAAGGAAATAATTGAGTGATTATAGTTTGCTGTTTTGAAACACCTTTCCCTCTGATGGAAAAGTTGCCGCCTCATGGCTGTCGCCTCACAGCAAGAAGGTCCTGGGTTCAAATCTCACCTGGCCCTTTCTGTGTGGAGTTTGCATGTTCTCGTGTTCGTGTGGGTTTCCTCCCACAGTCAAAGTGTAGTACATGATGTGATGTACTATGTATATGATGCATGCAATGTAAAGAAGCCCTTTGAGACATACTTGTATAAAAGGGCTATATAAATATTGATTGATTGATGGGTCAATAATATTTCAATTTCAAGTGATTTTCCTTTGGTTGTATCTTCCATCTCACATTCTAAGATTCTCTAACTCAAAAACATACCCAGGGTTTCACATAAAGAATGCTGGATTGAGTTTTTGTTTTACACACACACCATTGAAGACACTTCATCAGACCAACAGAGACAGTCAGCTGCTGTTTACAAAACCATTTACTAATCTCTTTTCCATGTTTATTGTAATTTTAGCAGTTTTTTCCCTTTTGTGATACGTTTTGTCATTTGGTTGTATTTCTTGTATGTGTATTGTTCAGGTATTTGCGTTGTATGAGTTATTTTATATTTGCTGATTACAATGTACTTGCACTACACTTGTCCGAACGGTGCCACACAATACTATATTCGACTTAAAAGCTGGCTTCCACTAACGACCCTGTTTCTTCTCCCTTCCTGCAGGTTTAGCCAGTCACCATGGCGACAGACATCAGCTCGCCACCGCGGTTCTTCCACATGCCGCGGTTCCAGCACCAGGCGCCGCGGCAGGTCTTCTACAAGCGGCCCGACTTCGCCCAGCAGCAGGCCATGCAGCAACTCACCTTCGACGGCAAGCGCATGAGGAAGGCCGTCAACCGCAAGACCATCGACTACAACCCGTCCGTCATCAGACACCTGGAGGTACCAACACCATTCAAACTTCATTTAACCAGCCATGCCATGCTTCACATCTATACAGTTCTACACATTCACACTGGGAGCTGCCTAGTCTTCTATTGTTGGCCCATTGCAAGGATCATGGGTAAAGTAACCAGCATGCCATGTAGTCGGGGCAAAATAGCATGTGGACTGACTTACATTGAGGCTATTTTGCCATTACTACTAGGGCTCAGATCTCATTACAACTTGGGGAGTGTTTTCTGGAGGGGGCATCAATAATATCACCAACGTATATCAAATTATCTCAGTAGAGCTGCTCAGTGGCTTACAGCAGAAGACTGGTTATACTGGTCAGCTCCCCGTGTGAATGTGTAGTACTGTGGTGTGAAGCAGGGTGGCGCTGACAAAGAGCAGGTAGCTCAACAAAACCCATTCCAGAATTAATAAAGTAGATAAAAACACAAATTGTGTCACGTGGTTGTAGCATCATGGTGTAAATGCTGTTTCAGAGCCTTTTCCAATCTGATGAGTACTTTTGTTATGTTTTTGGTCTATAGTTTACCATTCCGTCACACTCTCAACACAGTGCTAGCATGTTTGAATCAATACACTGGCATTTTAATGCTTTATCCTGTTATATGCTTTCATCTGCAGAATCGGTTGTGGCAGCGAGACCATCGAGATTTACGCGCTATCCAGCCTGACGCAGCATGTTACAATGATGTAAGTACAGCTTTGACTTGGCTGAGAAACAAATCAGTGCACTTAGTCACTTTTTAAAATCCTTTTAATTTCTGTGCTGGGTTTCCCAAATGCATTTTAGGCTAAGTTCTCTAATTTCTTGTCTCTGTTCACTGTGGACCACTGATTAACTTTGTCACATGGTGGTTTTGGGGAATCCAGTCCTGCAGGTTGGGAAATACCACCAGCTACCAGCCATTATCTCATCATCTAGGTTTCTGACATGATGCTTTTATCATTGGCTGGTAAAACTGTTAAACAAAAGCTCAAACATGGCATAAACTCCAGTCCTTATGGTAGCTAACTAGTCATCGTATTTTGCAGGTGAAAGAATTGTGGCAGGTGTATTTTGGAAGCCATTGGCTGATCTTAAATCTCATGTCTGCCTCTCTGTTGCTGCAGCTTGTTCCACCAATTGGAATGTCGAATAACCCCATGAATGCAGTCACCACAAAGTTTGTCCGAACCTCCACCAACAAAGTCAAATGTCCTGTTTTCGTCATAAGGGTAAGCTCCTCCATACATTAACATTTTACCTTTTAGGCTGATGTTGTTACCTGACTGAGCGCAACAGTGGAAACAGCTTAAACTTTAGGGTGCTGGGAGGGATGGCTCGCCTGGACAGAAATACCCAAAATAAATCCAGAATAGCTCCACCACTTATCAGGTCTTAATTCATGCATGATCTTGGCTTCTATGGATAACATCCAACAACTTAGAAAATCTATACCCAATATCAGTAACCTTGTGATTGTTACTATGCCAGAGTAAACATTTCTATCCTCGCCTAATATTTCACCTAAATTACACAGTGAATATCGGCATGATGGCAATGATCCCTTGGACAGAGATGCTAAGGAATCCATTCAGCACCTCCTTGCCTACAACTGTGCCAAGTAGATAGCAGATACATTCTATATCGGTTTTAGTGAGGATGGGCCCAGGCGGCCTCTCCATTTTGGCTACTTGGGAGTGCCAAATGTTGTTTTTTTACCTCTTGGCAGGGAATCTGACTACCAATTTCTGCATCATCTGATTCCACCATTGTGCACAATAAACGCAAAAAGTATTTCTCCAAATGGGGTTGTTTTATTAGAAAGTGAACTTTAAATATAAAAAATACAAAAGTATGCTACCTACACAATTAAAATGTCGTAATTTCTCAACAGGCAAAAAACCTATAGTATATAATGTAACATTAGTGACATGTTGGGTTACGTATAGTTAAGAGTCTCAAGCTTGCATCAGTATGCAGCTATGAGGTCCACTTCAAATAAAAAACGATTTACTATAAAAAGAATGTCCCTGGGCTATGAACAATTGGACAGGTGAGTGATGTGGTTTGATCATTGTCTTTACTTCATGAGATGGTACTCTGCAAAGCAGTTCCTGTTTGCGTTGCAGCACAGGGCAACATCGCACTTGCTGCAGTACACGGGCGTCTTTACCTTTTTCTTCTGGTCTCTACAGAAAACACAGGTCCTCCGCTGGTCAGTGGCAGTTTGCCCGAAGTACATGGGCAGACAAGTGTTGCTGAGGGTGGGGGGGACAGCAGCAGTAGTAACTGCACTTTTGGCCTCCTCCACAAGTTCCCTCATCAGTACCTCTCTAAATATCTTATGTGTAATGGGAGTCTGTCTTCCAGTGGCCATATTTTTAAAGAGGATGTATGAGTTTACAACGGCGATGTCGACAAAACGAAAAAAGAAGGTCTTGTACCATTGCATTGTGTTAAGAACGGAGTAGTACTGGATGAAGGCGTCTGACGGGTCCACCATGTGTTTGTTGTAGTCTCTGACAGCATCAGCGACAGGAACATCTTTAAGATGCCACTGTCCATTCTCCTTCACTCTCCTGCATATGGTGTCTCCGCTGTAGGCTCTGTGGAAAGTGCTACACATGGCCACCTCTTTCATGTTCTTCCACTTGACAAAAAGGAGGTTGTCCTTGCGCAGCCACCTCAAATCTCCCCTCTCTGCCTTCTTTGGCAAGTCATTGAGTATTGTCTTTGGAAAGTCAACATTCGACTGTCTGATAGTTCCACAGGCAGCTGTGCTATATGTGGCAAGCTTTCCAAAGAGTGCTGGGCTTGTATAGAAATTGTCTACATAAAGATGGTAGCCCTTGCCCAGAAGAGAAAAGTCCATTAGGTCCATCACTGTGTAGCCAATGCCCTTCTTAACAGGAAATGTTTTTCCTTGATACACAATGAAATTCCAGGTATATCCTGTTTGTGAATCAGCCAAGACAAACAGTTTGTTCTTAGTTGGCTTGTCCTTTATAAATTGCCTGATGCCAATTCTGGCCTTGTTTGCCACCATCCTCTCATGAATGCTTATATCCCTGCTAGGCTGGAAAAGAGAGTTGCATGCATTTACAATCTGGCTGTAGAGGGGTTTTATTTTAAAGAGCCGGTCATACTGTGGTGTTCCCTTCTTCTTCTGGTTTTCATCATCCTCTTTGATGTCAGCCAGATAGAGGGACCAAAAAATGGCTTCAAATCTGTCCCTGGTCATGCAGTTGCATGGAAATGTGAAATTGTAGGGCCACTCCTTTCTCCACATGTCTGCCCTCACATGTACTTGGACCAGTCCAGAAAAGATTATGATGGCCAAAAAGATGTAAAAGTCCTCAATTGTGAGGGGAGACCACCTGGAATGCATCCTTGATGTTTTTCTTCTGTCAGCATTTTGATTTGTGTTATTGATGATGGTGTGAATGACGGAGGAGCTGAAGAAGAGCTTGAATAAGCTCAGTGGCGACCATGACACAGCAGTGTCAATCCGGGGCCCTGGTGGATGTTTTGGCTCAAACTTTAGCTGCGGTGGTTTCACATCCAACTCCTCTGGACTGTGCCACCTCTCCTGCTCATCACACCCAGAGGTAGCCCACCGTGGCTGTTTGCTGGCAGGCCCACTTTTTCTTGGCCGACCCCTCTTTGCCTGTGATGATGGTCCTGGGTTGGCGGTGGGGGACCTTGACTCAGAGGATGATCTCCTTGTTGGTCCAGAACAGGATGCTCCCTGCGATGCGCGTGTCACAGGCCTTGCGGTAGTGGAACTTGATGCACGTCTGTTTTGTGCAGGTGGCACAAACTCCTCACCTCCCTCATCCGCCTCACTGTGAAAACTGAGATTTAAAAGATTCAATTTGTGTGGGTTAATTTATCAATAACACATATGTGACTGAATGGTAAGTCACATACAATTTTGACTACACAAGAGCGTATGAATATAATTAGAAAGCTGTGATGAATATGTAATGTCAAGCTTGAAACCAAAAGTTGGTTTCCACAGTATGGACGGCTCAATACACAAACCTTGAGGCGGGTGACGAAGCCTCAGCTGGAGACTGTGCACTGGCTTGCTGGGTCATCGCAGTGCTGCTGGAGCCAGATGGGCCTGGTGCCTCATCCTCTTGGCTGTGGAAATGGAGATAAACTATGTGAGGATCAGTTCATTCTGATGGACTGGATTCACCTGGAAAAACTGCACTTGTTACAATATCTGCCCCAAATGGATTCCTGTGCCAATATGGTAATGAAAAAAAAAGGTTTTAATGAAGTGTAAAGATCTTAAGAAATCTCTATTTGTATCAGAAATAAAGTTACGTTGCTATATTTGGAAGACAACTTCCTCACACAATGTGTGTACTCTGTCTGGAAGGGGGAAACGACGTAAAGCCCCAGCATATCAGGAGAAGGTTACTCTGCTCCGGATATTTCTTCCATTTGATTAAAAACAGCAGCAGTAACTTTATCCAAACGTAAGAAGCAGGGGTTTCTGGGGACTTAACCCAAACACAATGCATACTGGCTAACAATGTTTTTTAATACCACGTGTGGTAAACAACGACCTTCAAAATAGCCAGAACGTCCAGCAAACGACAAGAGCACGTCGGCTGGCTTGTCCCTTGTACCGGGACTGTTGGTCGGTCTAACTAACAAACGTACCGCGGAGTCGTTCAGGATACAAAAGAACCGTAATGACTTACGCATAAACTACATCCATATCCGCCGGAAAGCCCCCCGCTTCCCCAGAGTCGTGGTCCTCGTCGGTGTCGGAAGAATCCTCCAACTCCACCTCAATCTCAAACGCTTCCGCCGGGCGCGGTTTGGTGTTGAGCCCGTTCGTTGACATTGTCAGTGGGGAAACCCCGTAGCGTTCACGGTCGACTTCACCCAGTGTAACGTTCCGTGTCTGTGCGGAACGGGGACGTGCAACACGTTCAAGGGCTCTACGTAACACCAGTCGTTGCTTTTTCCGTTGCCGAAGACGCGTTAGCCGCTAGTCAACCACATGGATGTATGGTCATCCGCGGGAAGGCTGCGACCTACACTTCCGCTTCCGCTCCCTATGGCTACGGCCTGTCTCTGGACGGACACTAGAGGGCGCGGAAAGACTTGTAACGGAGGGATTGGGACAACGGTCCCCAAAACAGCCACCGCGGCGTCCACCTTGACTGAAGAAACGCGTGGATAGTTGCTTTTGATGAAAATATCATTTGGATTTGATAAAATAGACAAAATATCGCCACCCACGTTCAACTGTAAACAGTTTGTCTGCTGATTTGCTGTGGGGCTGACATGAGCCGTTTAGCCTGGCCCGTGCTGCGATTGGTATTGAAAGAGGAGAATGGCTAGATTCATGTTTTTCACATTTCATAGAAACGTGAGCGCAGTAAGCAGTTTGAATTGTTTGATGACCATTGTATGTTTTTATTTTTTATTATATTTTATTTCAATTAAAATGTGATGTTTATTCATCTCAAACTCTGATACATAAAAACTAAACAAAGAATACGACGCTTGCTTATAGCGTTGTATTCTTTGTTTAGTTTTTATGTATCTCTTATAACTAATTTATATGTTAAGTTTGTTGTTATTGTTTGGTTTGTCAATCTAATTTGCTTTATTTGATCGTGAATTGCTTGTGTTTCAATAAAATAAATAAAGTCTAGCATGGGGTGAGCAGATTATTTTCCTAGCTGTGTTCTAATGCTACTGTGCCCTCCATTTTGAGGGGTAATAACGCTAATCTTGCAATTATTGCTTCACGTAGTTTAGACCAAATATACTTGGTTTGTTTTGGCAGCCTTACGGTCTCCTCTTTTAGAATACTGTAATAACAATGTTACCACAGCTTCTTTTTGTCAGCCATAACTCAGGCTACAAATGGACTGAACCCGCCAGCAGGTGCGTCAGGTTTAAGGGGTTAAAATCACCTATCGACATTACAACCAGGAACAATGGTGCAATGGTCAGAACGACAGTGCTGAGGCAGAGGAAGTAAAAAAAAGTCCTTTGTCCACAGAATGTTTGTGTATGTAGCATCAAAAATAAGAGCCAGGCATTGATTGACATGAGGCATTGAGAGTCTGTTTTTATGCCTTGATTGAAGCCCATGCCTACAACCACTCAGAATGTGTACCGTGTTGTATATTCTTGCTGTGTGTGGAGATTAATTGGTTTTCTCTATTTCCTCTCTCAAATGTCTCCCCCATCATCCCACTTTTCCCCTCTCATTCCCTCCTTCTCCCTGTTTGTCCTCCCTTCTCTCTCCAGTGGACTCCTGAGGGCCGGCGTCTGGTCACCGGTGCCTCAAGTGGGGAGTTCACCCTGTGGAACGGACTCACTTTCAACTTTGAGACAATTTTACAGGTGAACATCAATTCATCAATACATACCTCACTTTAAAACCACTGTTCCTACACAAGTCATGGAAATGATTTTGATCATTTTCAGGTCTTAAAAACCCACTAAAGGCTGAACAGCTGGAAAAAATATTGTTGTACCGATGTTCCACATATTGTCATATTAGCTGTAGTGTAGAATAATGTTCAGCTATAGAGTGATATGGTCTAGTTGTCAGATTGTCCAGCCACTATCAGCAGACATCACACTGACCAGTTGAGAAACGAAGGTCTAGAAAAAGTAGGGAATTTTTAAGTTGCAAAAGTGTTGGAACCCTGTAACCCACCATCATTTGCACTTGTTCTTATGTAGCATTTCATAGGAAACAATCTGCAGTCTGTTTTCATACCTCACTTCCCAAACCACAAACTGATTGTTTTGGAAAGCCATTCTCTAATACTAACTTAGCTCTTCATAGTGAACACTAATTCATATATAAATGCATTTACATGTCTGTCATCTGGTGGGCGTTTTTACCCAAAAGTACAATTGAAACGGGAGAGGGGGAATTGAACCCCTAACCCAGTCAGTGTTACCCATTCATGTCACCTTCATATCTCACTTTAACAGACCACCATTCTGTGGTACCATTATAATACTTTGTGTGTTAATGTTTGCGGTACTAATATACTACTTTATCTGCCCCCCTCCTCCTTCCCCCACCCTCCAGGCCCACGACAGCCCAGTCCGGGCCATGACCTGGTCTCACAACGACATGTGGATGCTGACAGCAGACCACGGCGGCTACGTGAAGTACTGGCAGTCCAACATGAACAACGTCAAGATGTTCCAGGCTCACAAGGAGGCCATTAGAGAAGCCAGGTTTATACCCAATCTACCATTTTCTGTAGTTAACCCAAGTCTGTTGTTACTATTATCATTGCCTGTCCTGCAGTACCGGTGTCTAGCCATAGAGGGGCATTTCACATCCCCGCCCCCGTGTCGCCCCATGTTCTTGTCGTTGATAAATGACAGATGTAAGTGTGTGCTGTCGCAACACTGCATTGATCTGTTGTTGATATTCCTCCTATTATTTCTATCATTTCCTGTGGCTGATGAGCTGTTGTCTCTTGATTTTTTTTGCTATACATATTTCCTATGTACAGAAAAGGTTGATTTTTCACGGTCTTGTTGAATAAAGTGATCCATATTCCTTTACGTTAAAGAAACACTGATTTCCACGGTTAGGCCCAATGGGATGCAGTTTAACTAATAAAGTTGAGTGGAGGGTTGTAATAATGACCAATAAAAGCCCAGGGTTTCACTTTTAACCAATAAAGTTGAGTCAATAATTTTTAGTACGGGCCAATACAGTGGAGCAGAGGGTTGCCCTAATAAAGACAATAAAGTGCACATTACTGCAGTATGGAAATGGCTCCTCAGGGAGTTCTGTGCTTCATACACGTCAATAGAAGGCGTCTCACATGGCCACACAGTCCCACTGTTGGTTTGAGCATCTTCAGATGGCCTGCTGGTTATTTCCTGCTTTTTGCTGCTCCCAGACAAATTAGCCATAGCTTTTTGAATAAAGTTTTTATTTTCTGCTGAAACCGTGCCAATCACGTCTCAAAAAGCAGTTGGCTAGCTGACATTACACCTTCACATCTCATTAGTAGAGCTGAAATGTTGGGTCCAGAAGTAAATTCCCCCCTCATTTTTCCCATAGGGAATATAGTTTTAACAGTGTATGGTAGAATGAGATACCAGATTGTGAAACGACTATAAACGTTAATTCAGTCTGATTTCAACTTCAATGTTAATAAATCATGTGAAATACTACCCTACCCACAAGGTTTAGTGAGTTCCCACCAATAGGAGACATTGCTGTTACCATAGAAACGTTACCTGTTCCAAAGTTGTGCACAGTTGATAGCCAGACCAGATCAAAGTAACGTTAGTAGGCTAGTAAGCTGTATCCACCATGATTTTACTGTCAGACATGATGAAAATCATTCCAGATCAGTATTCACTATCATATCATTTAGTGTTGCTGTATGTTAAAGGATGAGTAGTTCGTTCCCTTTAAAAACGTTATATGACATCTTGTACCCTCGCCCATTTTCAAATCATTTTTCATATACGTTTTCAGAATCCGTTAAGCTTTTCGTTCATCTCGTAGCTAGTTGGTTCGGTTCAAAGGTTAACATTCACTATTGGGAATGTCTGAAATGTGAAAATAAATGTGAAATTTACTTCCACAATCAGAGCCGCTGTAAAAGGGAACGGGAGCGTTTCAGCTCTACTGCACACAATCGAGTCTCTTCACAGCACCCCACCCAACCCCCCGTTCTCACCGTTGCTTCCTCTGGGACACGGCCGTGCCAAATAAAAAGTTGCCTTTGAGTTTGATAGCTTCCTTTTGTGGCGGCCATCTTTGAGGAACTGGTCAATAAAGATTGATAACGGCTAATTACATCACACCACCACCCAACGCAGGAGCATTTCTAATACCTCACTCTTCATAGTGTTTCAATGCCCCCACTTCTTTGTTTCTGATCATGAGATACATGTTGAAACTTTATTTCAATGGATTTGCCCCCCTTTTTCACAAGTGGAATGCACTTTTTAGGGACGTGGAAGCTTTCCGTTTTGGGGTTTGAGAGCACTGGAGTAATAAATAGTCAATGAATGTGCCAGACTGAATCTGGTGAGGATGACGATGGGTAAGAGGTATACACATTTTAATATACTTTAGCTCGGCTTCTCCGGTGGGTTTGGGTACTTGTGATGTAGTTTGTGTTTTATGTTAAAACTGTTGGATTTGTCTACGTTGCTTCATCACCACCAGTCATTACGCTGAAAGGCCTGCAGATGGAGCCATGTTGTTTAGTAGTCTGACAATCTGAGTGAGAAGTGGCTTTCAAAACCAATTCTCAAAAATGGGTCTTTCAGCTAAAACAAAGCATTTTTCTTAGTTCCTAAGAAGTTGACATTTTGGAGATGCAAGGTTTTTACCCAGCAACAGTGATAGTTGTGCCAGTATTTATTGAAATTAAAATGTGTTGAAAAGTAATGCAGAGGTGTGTTTCCCCAAGCTAGACACTTGACATGGCCTTTTTGACAGTACAGTGATATTGAAGTTTGATGGGCTGCAACATTTGAGTAATTATCTCAGGAAATCTTTAAATACTTTCTCACCTGAGATGGTTTATTTCCCCATAATTCAGGTATAAAATGAATAATGTCTCAAACTTATTCAGAGAATAGCCTATTATTCCTATATGTCATACATTAGTAAATATAATCCTACTCAAATATGAATGAAGTCTTTTTTTTTTTCCGTCAGAAGTTTGTGTTGTTTCCAACACAAATTTTGCCATTTTAGATCTGTCTTAGTGTTTTCTGCCCTAAACTGATCCAGGTTGATAATCCAAAAGCTCAAGTTTATTTGCCTATTAAACCTATATTTTAAACATGGTGTAAATACAATTCTGTTAAAATATGACTGAAGAAGCTTCCCAAGCCATGTATCCGTGTCTAGTTTGATCATTCCCAACCTGTTTTGTGTTGTTTCCAACAACATACAATGTCCAGCTCTGTAGGATTGGGCCGAGTGTTTCCAGACTCTTAGTGACACAGTGGCACACGGGTCAGTAATGGGTAATCCCGTGTTACACATGGCTCGTCTGTATGGCTTTTACCTCTGTGGCCCAAATCTTACTGCTGCCCGCTTTTCCTCCTGGCCCAAAATAGACGACTGGAAATTAAAGTTAAAGGCAAATTAACACCATGCACCAGGCAGATTTGTGGTTTTTGGGTTGTGTATTATGGGTTTTCTACACTGGCAGGTAACGCCATCATTTGGAGTGGGTATTCCCCTTTAAGCTTTTTCTGTTATCGTACGTTGCTCTGGATAAGAGTGTCAGCTAAATGCCATACATGTTATTTACTGAATGTATTAGAAACATCTTCCTGATACTGAGTTGCAGCCCCTTTTCCACAATCCACATCTCGGTTGTCTAAAAGTTTTAAAATCCTCCTCCAACTCGTCTGCTTCTCTTTACTTGCATCTCCTTTGGATTCACCTCGTTAATTTACTTTATTTTAAAAAATGGAAGTGCCCCTAATATTTTGTACAAGTTGTGTTGGAAGTGGCAGTAGATGCTGGAGGAGCCGTACCTGTGGGCTGTGGAGATGGATGGTTTGCCTTCGAAACATTTAGGCGCTGAACATGCCGGTTTGCTGCTTCACCTGTTGCTCTGACAGATCCAAGATCTGTGTTAACTTTGCTGTAGTGGAGGATAGTAGGGTGTGTTTTACCTGGATGGTAGGTGTAGAAATATGTCTGTGAAACAGAATACATATCCCCATACACTGGGCTGATGCTGTTCATGGTTCATTTAAGAGCATTTGTACCTCAGCTTGTCTTTGGTGATTTTGTATCAAGCACCCGGTCAGGGTTTTGGATTTGCAAAAACTGCCTCCCTAGCTGTTGTCGAGAATTAGGACCGGTTTCATCAAAGTGGGGTTTTGTTGATAGTTTGGTTTAATGTGTTTCTGAGGCTCTTGCCGGGGTTGAGGTTTGATCTTGGCTGTTCCTTTAAGTGAATGTTATTTACTGACGGGAAGGATGGGAATTCACCACCAGACAAACTGGCTGGTAAGTTAGTCTACTCTCCCAGCCAGGTAGCCAACCGTTGTTCAGAGGTCTTTTAGATTTTAATGGTCCCATATTATTCTGTTGTCATGATTTTGTTTCCAAATCTCCTCTGGCTCACAATCAGAATAATGTTAAAAATGATGATTTGCTAATAATTTCACTAATTCTTTAGTGAGGGAGCCAATCAGGACCGAGTCCAGTTGTGATGCCTGGAAAAAATACGTTTTGAACATGCATAAACTTTTAATTTAACCACTCAAAGCTTGTTTTGGTCATATATGTACTATATAAACAGAGGAAAATCTGGGGCCATTATATATATATATATATATAGTCCACAGGTGAAATGGTGACTCGTGTGATTCACCCGAGGCTGCAGCTCTGAGCTGAGCGTCCAGTAGTTCTGTAGTGAAGCCGGGGATCCTGGCTGTCTCTGCCTGCATTGTTGATTGTCTCCCTGCCTTTCCCTGCCTGTGTCTTCAGTTTCTCACCGACGGATAATAAATTTGCCACTTGCTCGGACGACGGAACCGTTAGAATCTGGGACTTCATGCGCTGTCACGAGGAGAGGATCCTCAGAGGTACGTTCCTGTTGATAACGCCAGCCGATGTATGACATCACTGCACTTCACACGGCACCAACTTAAACACACTGGCAGAATGCTGTAGTTATAACCAGGCCAGGAAGCTGCTCTTTCTGTCTACAGGCCAACCTGGCTGGTGAAACCCCAAATTCACCTGCCAGTTACTCTATTTTCTAACTATTTAGATTTTTAGAGTAGAAGAAGACGACCTCCTGGTGGTTAGATACTTGTGACAGCCGCTGGTAGAGTAGAATAACTCAATATGTTTCGGCACAAAGCCTTTATCAGGGTTAAATGACAAAGAGACCGTGGCTCTAAAATCCCTTTCCAAAATGTAATTATTTAAGATCCATTATGTCTTTTATTTGTCATGCAACTCTTTTTAAAGTTATTTTTAGAACATGACGATCGCTCCACAATCGCTTTCCAAAATGTGAACTCTTAAGACCCATTGTCTCTATCATGCAACCCTGATGTAAGCTTCCTGCCTAATCACGTTGGTGTTTATGGACCAATAAAGACATATTTTTAGAACATCCATCAGCTGAATTTGTTCTTCCTCTCGTCTTTGCCTACCTCATGCACCTTGGTTGTAAGGCGAGGTAACGACAGTTTAGTTTTTCTTTAGCGTAGTCTAACTTGCTGGTAAGTTAGTCTTCTCTACCAGCTGTTGTGGCAGGAACCAGTCGTCGCTCTCTACCAGAAATGATTGTCTGTTAAAACTGTGAAAGCTGGATCTGCCTCAACTAATCATGCATTATCATCCATCACCATTTTAGGTTCCACATTAAATCTTTTGTAGAATATTGCCAGATTTAAAATATTGAAATATTTAATCGCCTTTAGAATGTGCTGTTGTTGAAAATAATTTAAATGATGACAAAAGGTGCTGAAAGTGCAGCAAAATAATAATTCCTCAAATGAAGACTAATAAACACAATCTATATTTGTGATCACAATATCAGAAATAATCCGGATGATCAATTTCACCATAATCGTGGTTTAGGCCTCAGATGAGTTTGTGTCTAGTAGTTTTTAGTTTGTAGGAGCAGTGGGTCATTTGTCTTCAGTCTTGTTTCCAAAGGACTTTGAAAAAGTCAAACGACGCCGTTGCACTAAAACCTCAAACATGATCTGATATTTTGCGATTGGCTGACGATAGGTCTAACAGGATCGGTTTTACTTACGTTTTGTGCATAAGTCTAATTTATAATATCATTGACTTAAAATGCTTTCAATAAAAACATGAAACAAAAACATTCAAGTGTTTCTTCTGTTTCAGTTGTGACAGTTGACTTTTATGCTCACATCACTACATTTTAATAAAACGTAATCTTGCCCATTTGTGACTAAATACAGAATGCAGTTTGTCTGACACCAGTTATAATGTCATGTTCACACCTTTCGAAATTGTTCAAAAATGGTTTGCAAACAAAACGATAATAAAAGGTAATAAGATAAACAATAGAAATATCATTTTATTTTATGTATGACACAAATAATATTATTTACACCAGTTGCTCAGTCACCCAGTTCTCTGTAACACCAATCAGATACAGACAAACCCTGCAGAGCTCGGGAGGATTTGACATCATTATACACATTGAACTATACACATCCTGTAGTATGTTGCCTTGCAGCAGTTTTTATGTTCCTTTTGGTTTACAGCTCATTGTAACTCAGAAAAGTGATATCCAACCACTAACTAACCCTAACCCACATTTAAAGGCACAAAACTTTTTCATCCGCCGGCCGGAGTAGCTGGTTCAGCAGTCAGTCTCACTATAGCAGACAGCTGGATGTTTTCAATAAGAATAAGGCTCCAACTGTTGGTAGGTTACCTAGGGCCTCATTTATCAAATATATATAATCTGATTAATAGAACCGTGTGTACGCACACCGGCACGCTGTTCCCCCTTCATAAATCCCAAGAATTGTAAAATGGTACACGCGCGCGCAAGCCTCATACTCCGCCCCCTTAACTCCCACAATTAACCGTAGTTAATGAAACGGCCATAATCGATACTGATGTGAATGGAAATGTGTTTGTCATTCCGTTTTCTGTGGGAGAAAATGGCAAAGACAGAAAAGAGAAGTTTCCCAGCGGCCTCCGTTCGGGTTTCACCAACCAGAAGAATGTGTTGAGCGGCAACATGTCATAGCAGAGCCGGACCCATATACAGATAAAAAGAGAAATGGTCCGATATAAAGGTTGATGCCAAGAAGCGCATTGCTTTGCAGGGACAGTGTCAGTTGTGACGCACTGACTTTTCAGGACGGTTTTGTGCACACGCAAAGTTGTATAAATGCGCTAACCCCTGGAGAGGAGACTTACTTACCAGACACAGCTACATTTTTACCAGTGTTAGACTGGTGGCTTTGTTTCCAACCCTGATCACGACACATTATGTACATGCCTGCACCTTTTCCCCTCATATGAAACTCTTTGCTTGTGTCCTGTCTCTGACACGCACACACACCATTGTGCCCTTGTCTGAAAGTGCTCTGTGTGTCTCCAGGTCACGGCGCTGATGTTAAATGTGTGGACTGGCATCCTACCAAAGGCCTGGTGGTCTCCGGCAGCAAAGACAGCCAGCAGCCAATCAAATTCTGGGACCCAAAGACCGGCCAGAGTTTGGCGACTCTGTGAGTTCCTCAGAAAACAGCACACCACACAACAGTGGATGTGTGCAACACCATGACATACTGCACATCACCAGACAGACAGACAGACATGATATTAATGTTTGAACCCCGAACCTTGGCAATGTTTCACATCGTGTCCTGTGCTGTTTGAAGAAGTCGATAGTTGTAGAACTTTCCTTCGTATTTGAAAGTTTTCGTAAGAAATGAAATGTTGTTCAGTGTTGAATCTCTACCTTTTACAGTTATGTTTCATCCTCTCTCTCCTCCCTTCGCTCGCCCTCTCCTCAGCCACGCCCATAAGAACACAGTGATGGAGGTTAAGTGGAACCTGAATGGTAATTGGCTGCTGACGGCATCACGTGACCACCTCTGTAAACTGTTCGACATCCGAAACCTGAAGGAGGAGCTGCAGGTGTTCAGGGGCCACAAGAAGGAAGCTACAGGTGAGTCGAGGCTGAAGACCAAAGCCGATCGGGTGTTTGGTATCAGGGCCGCGAGGCTTTGGAAACCCTGTCTGACACCGGTCATGGAATTTTGAGTCTGCTGTCATGGTGCCGTTGCTCTGACCCTTGACCTCCTTACTATTGGTGCAGGGTTCCCAACACTTCACATCCTGAGGAAAACCCTGTGATGGAGAGATGTGTTGAGAAAGCAGCAGTTTTAAAATGAATAACTCCACCATGATTTCTTCACTTGACATGGTCATGAGTAAAACAGATGATGTCTGAAAGTCATATCTCACCCCAAAACATGGCAATTTAACTAAAGACCTTGAAAGTCATTGACAAGTACTTGAATTTGATGGCCAGGTGAGTGGAAACCCTGGTGTTCGCTTGTAATCTAGGAATTTATGCTTAAAGAGCTACTGTTGACTTCATTCTAAGTTGCTCTGAATAGAAGCGTCGTATGTTGTGTAAATGTAAACATGCTGTATGTTTAAATAAGATGCTGTTCTGACTGTTTGTGTGTTGACTGACTGTCCTCCAGCTGTGGCCTGGCATCCCGTCCATGAAGGCCTGTTTGCCAGCGGAGGCTCGGATGGATCCCTTCTCTTCTGGCACACAGGGTAATGATGGCCGCTTTCTATAAGTGTAAAGAAACTGATAGACATGTGACTGATGTGTCACAAGCTGCAGTGTTTCCCATGTAATTGAATGTGGCGGTGGTGCTTAGTTCTGGATCTACATCCGCCCTTGTTTTGGTCCCAGTTCTGGTTCTAGTGCAAGCTGCAGTGATTAAAAACTCGGTTCTTTTCTTACTTTATCATGATAAAAATGCTAATTCTAAACATTGGGACAATACTTTTTGTGTGTTTTTGAGGGAACATAGGATGAAGTGCACTGTTGTTTCTCTGTGGGTGGTGGTTGTGCTGAATGAATCCAGAGGAAACGGTTATAACTTCACCCTCGGCTCCTGTGGATAGGTACGAGTCCCATCGTTGACTTGGTGGTGTTGTTTTGTGCCTGTCAGTGTGGAGAAGGAGGTGGGCGGCATGGAGATGGCCCATGAAGGGATGATCTGGAGTCTGGCCTGGCACCCGCTGGGACACATCCTCTGTTCTGGATCCAACGACCACACCAGGTAGGACACCGGAGAAACCGCCACGTGGCAAGATATCCACCATCCAAGTGAAAATGAGTCATATTGCCACAAATTCAAAAGTAATCCTAGTACTTTTGAAAGGATACTAGGGAACTGAAGTCCTTGGTTGGCTAAATAATAAATGGCACAAAAGTGAAACAAACTAGATGAGGTAAGTTTTCAAAAGAAAATGTATTGAAGTGTGCTTGTTGAAAACAGAATGTTCTGAGTCACATAATAGTCAATGAAATGCATTAATGCTTTTTAGATTATATTTCTGTGATTAGAGTACTTGTAGTTTACATTTAGATAAACTTGTATATTACATTTTGTAACATGTTTACTTCAAGTGAGAGTTGCATTAGATTTGGAAGGGGCAGGGAGAGAGAGAGAGACATGATGTTACTTTTTAAAGTCCTTGGTTGATGAAATGATAACTTTTACAGACTGAATTCTATATATATTAGTTATTGAATGATACACTTCATGCAATGATATTTTTCCAAAATTCATTTGAATGTTTTGGAAACAAACTTTGTTTCTTTCCCAAGTTGTGAGGAGGTTGACAAGTGTTTGCATGGCTGGAACATCTGAAACCTGCAAAACACTGTTCTGATTTTGGTTTTTATAATAATGTCTCTCTTTAATCTTCTGTGTGTGTGTGTGTGTGTGTCTGTGTTTGTGTGTGTGTGTGTGTGTGCGTTTGTTTGTTTGTTTGTTTGTAGTAAATTTTGGACGAGGAATCGACCGGGCGACAAGATGAGGGACCGATACAACCTGAACCTGCTGCCAGGAATGTCAGAGGACGGCGTGGAGTACGGTGAGTTTGGTTTGGTTGGTTTAGTTATGAACGGTCTAATGATAATGGTTTCCTCTTTACATTATAGAAATATATCGGGTGCACCAATGCTTTAAAAAATAAATAAAAATCTGACCAAGTACTAGTAGTTTATTTTGCATACTCGCCGATACCGAGTACCCGAATGTTCACAAATCTTGGTATTTTAAACAGCCCCAGGCTCTACGCTATCGGATCTCTAGGTATCGGCTCACTTCACCGATGCAAATTGCTTACATTTTAGTTTGTTATTGACCCCGGTACTGGGATCGATGCGGTGAACTAGTGGAACCAATATGGGGGGGAAAGTATCAGTATATGTGCAGTATGCAACAGTGAGAGAGATATGGGAACTGAAGGAAGCAGATATGTGAATATACTGTACATGATGAGCAGCTTCCTTCCCTGAAAGTGGTTGGGATGGTATTTTCTTTGTTCCAGATGACCTGGATCTGAACAGCATGGCCTCCATCCCTGGTATGGGCATCCCTGAGCAGCTGAAGGTGGCCATGGAGCAGGAACAGAGCGGTAAGACCACAGGGATCCCACTGGTCACGGAATCCCCCTGGGATATCATGGAATTTTGAGGGGTGAATTCCAGACAGGGAATATCAGCAAATTTTACAAATGGGTCACTTTACAGGAAGATAGCAGAATGTATTTTCCAATTTGTTTCACACATTTATTGCATTAGTTGATGGTTTTCAGCCCAATTGTAGTGGACACCAGACTGAAAAACCACACTGACAAACAAATGGAAACAAGAACATTCTTAGATTATGACTCTGACTTAGTTATGAAAAGTCATGGAACTTTTACATCAGGGCCACAGTGGGAACCCAGGTATAGTGACATGACCCAGAATCTACTGACATCAACCAAATTAGTCCATTAAGTTGACTGTAGCTGGACTTTTAGCTCGGGTCATGGTCAAGTTTGTCTGCTTTTACATGTCATGCTTTAAATCAACATGATTTATAAATGTATATACATTACATCAGGAGTCCAAGGCTTCTGGACGCCCTGCCTGACAATCTTGGGCTGCTGAAATCTCTTGTCTTTTAAATCACCTCTTTAAACACGTTTTTAAAGACAGGCTATTATGTCGTTTTATATACCTTTATTCATCGCCTGTTTTATTCTCATGTAGCCACGATTTTCATTCATGTCTGAGCCTCGGAGTGATCCTGGACAGCCAGCTGTCCTACTCCGCCAACATTGCTGCAACAACCCGCTCCTGCAGGTTCTCCCTGTAACAACATCCGCAGAATTCGCCCGTTCCAAGAGAAGCGGCGCAACTCCTGGTCCAAACATTTGTTATTTCCCGACTAGACTACTGCAACGCTCTTCTGGCTGGACTACCCGCATCTGCCGTCCGACCTCTACAGCGCATCCAGAATGCTGCGGCCCGGCTGGTCTTCAAACAACCAAAATTTTCCCATGTCACGCCCCTGTTCCGGTCTCTTCGCTGGCTTCCCATCTCTGCACGCATCAAATTTAAGATACTGGTACTGTCCTACAGGGCAATACATGGAACTGCCCCCCTTATCTGCAATCCCTGGTCAGGTTCCAAACATCAGCTCGTCCGCTCCGCTCCTCCACTCTTGCGGGTCGCCTAGCCCCCCCTTCGCTGCGTGGGCTTGGGAGTCGCACATCACGGGGGCGACTCTTCGCAACCCTGG
>OMOT01049683.1:8721-22658 GCA_900312575.1 Acanthochaenus luetkenii
TCTTCAAGAAGTCGTCCATGTGCAAAGCCTCTGAAATGTTCCTTTCCCAAAAACAAGACAGTTTTCCCCGATCTGTCTCAGGAAAAACCCAGTGCATTTCCAAGAATGCAGTCACCCCGGTGACACCGACTATGAGGAGGAGGAGGAGGAGGAGGAGGAGGAGGAGGACGAGGAGGAGGAGGACGACGACGACGACAGACCCGAGTGCCCGTATGGCACCGACTGTTACAGGTCGGGCATCACAGCGACGTCATTATCGCTACTGGATGAAAGGGAATGTTGGGAAGTACAATGATAAACCTAGTGACTGGTGTTGGTCACAGTGAAAGACTCAACGTATTCGTATTGCTGGGAGCCTTCGGTTGTTTTGTGAACTAAAGGCATTGACCAACCCACAGGATCTGATGTAATATCCCTTGTGATATTAAACTAAGAGGTTACTGATTACTGGAAGTTACACAATTTCTCTAATAACCCGGTTTACATAGTCTGAAGGAACCGACGCAAGAACCGTGTTTCCCGTCTTCTTTGTTCCACCGCTCTCCGCTGCACCGCGTTGTTTGCTTTGTAAATCCAACATCCGGGTCACTGCGTCTGGTGACCTTTGACCTGCCCAGTTTGAAAAAGCAAAATAAATGTGACGAAGACGTTTACATGCCCCAATACATGGAGAGATTGAGCCGGAATCTAGCTGTGTCGACCGGGTTATGGTACTCTGATTATCACCTTACCCTGATAATCAGATAACAGCGTTTACATGACAATTTCAACAGTATTGGCATAATCATGCTGCCACCAGGCTAGCTTCTTTTAATACACTGCATTGTGGGTATTTATGCTGCTATAACTCAAATTCGCCACATGAGTCACATAATGAGTTTGACTTTCTTCCCCATACAGGAAGAATCCTCTTCACAGGAAGGAATACAAACACACCAAGAGACCAGGTAGGTTGTGTTTGATCATCTTCCCATGTTAATGGTGCCTTTTTTCATGTGGCGTTCAACAGTAAGGGCACGGTTCACCCAATCAGCATTCAGGTTGTATAGGATGTTGTTGTGTGGGGCAACTGTCTTCAACCCGTTGCTGGTTGGGATCATAGCGGCATGTTTATGTTGATATTTATTCAAAGGATTGAGATTGCACTCGACAAAGAGAATACATTTATATCAGATATATTTTCATGATGGCACGGGTTCTTAAAAGGCCTCGGGTAAAAATTACATTTTCTGAATTTAAGGCCTTAAAAAGTATTAAAACGACTTAAATAGTTATTAAACATCTGTAATGGTTGGTTTTTTAATAAAGTTTAATTTGATGCAACTATAAATTTAGATAGTGGTCTTCTTTTGTGATATTTAGTTGAGAGCAGAGTTGGACATTAAGACAAATGAAATAAGGCAAATGCCATGATTCTTGTAGTTTCAACAAAAGATGTGAATGGGACCGGAAGTAGTGCTGGTTTTATTTTCTTATGCTGTATTACATTACAGCATTTTCAGTTTGTCACAGTAAGTTTGATCCACATACAGAACAGGGTTAATACAATATGACAAACATGTTTTATCTTCATCATATCTGCTTTAAAATCAACATAATTGAACGTCATGTCCCTTAACATTTAATTTCCTGGTGTCCTTTTTCTCATACTGGCCATTTATAGTTTCAGGACTTTCATAGGCGATGTTCAATCAAAAACATATTGTGTTTTTGTTTCATTAGTGTGAGACACACTGCTGTTCTTAACAGGATATCTGTAGATGAAGGGTGAATCCATTTGATTCAATGAGAATATTCCCACAAATTCTCTGTTTATTTACAAAAATAATCATGAAGATAATGTACATATTCAACAAACACTAAAAAAGATATTGTAGTATACCCCCACAATTAAACCATCTGCAGTCAAGCAGGGCGGCGGCCACAGAGTCGAACTGAACGTTTAACTTCCGTCTGCTTTCAATCTCGAAGCTTTCACGAATGAAGGAAAACTAAACATGACAAAAGGTTTTCTGCATTCACAAGAAAACTTTCCAACTCTACAACGATTGAACAGACGTACCTCGGTCTCAGAAGATGGAAGGATCGCTCGTTTAATTCCACCTCACCTGCCAACGCGCACACACACACACACACACACACACACACTTTCCCTGTCACCTGGGTTGGTTAGGATCTATAAATCCAATGGGAATTATTGACTTTTTGTTAGCAGGTTGTATAAGCTAATTTCATTGCCCTTCAGGACAGAAACCCCCATTGTAACCCGTTCCCCTGTTAAACGGCCTCTCGAGCTCCCAGGTGTATTGGTGACAAACCCTCTTCTTCAGCGAGCTCGAAACGGAAACTTGGTGTTCCTCTGAACCAGATTCACATTTTTACACTGTAGTCTCTTATCCCAACCGACCTACCGCGAGTTCAGACCGTTATTCTACTGTTAAACTGCAGAATAAGCATCAGAAAAACATGTGATTGTTTAGTTTTATTATTTTAATTTAGTAAATGAGGACACAAGAGTAAGATGGTAAGAGTGAACACAAGCCTTTGTAAGTCTTTGTCTGCTGCTACTTTAAGAAATGAGTGAAAATATATGTTAAGGTGTAAAAGTGCAATAAAATAATGTTGTGTCCTGAAACTGACAAATAATCATGATCATAATATTTAGCTAAATAATCTGGATGATCATTTTTGCCACAAACATGCAGCCCTACCATGTCTGTTGAGACGGCTGTTCTGAGTCACTGTTGCCCAAGCAAGGGCTGAGGACTTTCAATATGGCCGCCAGAGCGTGTGTTACCTGAAAGCTGTCTGTTATCCAGGTGCTGTGACCTCTGACCCGTAACCTTTACTATTGGCTGCTTGTAACGTGATCTAGGAACGTAAGCTGCTTCTCCAGATCTTAATGTAACTTTTTACCCTCATTTCCCACCATTTAGCTTCCCTTTGTATCAAACCCTCCTTTCCACTGTAATTTAGAGTTTATATACTGTATTTAGATTGGATGTATTGTTGTTGTTGTTCTTATGTGACTTTAATGTAAAGAGGACTGTGTTCTCTGTAAGTCCCTCTGGATAAGAGCGTCAGCTACATGTGTTGATGCCGCTTTCTTCTTCTGCAGCGCGTAGTACAAGGACAGTTCCCCAAAACACAGATGAAGATGAAGACGATGGGGACTTTGGGGACGATGACAGCTTCATTAATGACGACAGCGAGGACGTAGGTGATGACTCGGACTACGTCCCTCCGGACTCAGGCGACAGCGGTAAGGAGGACATCAAAGGACTCCAAAAAGAAGCAAAGGCCTTTCTGAAGAGGCAGAAATAAACCGTACTTTGGGTTTGGGGGGTTTTGTGTTGCTTTTTTTCTTTTATTATTTTAAAGCTGCACTAGGCAAGGTAGTTTTATCAAAAAATACACCTGTTTTATCAGCCTAAATCGCTAATTGACACCCAGTAGATTCTCCCCGTTTGCCCAAATTAAATTCTAGTGTCGTGGGAAATCTTCTATACATGGCTGCCATTTGGAGACGTCAGCGTGCGAAAGCTGCACTAGGCATCTGCACACTTTGGTAGCCCATTTTTGGAAGTTTGAAGGACTTCATCGCCCAGATATCCTGTAAGGTGACGCGAGTACAGTAAATGTGTTTTTCTTATTGGCTCAGTGGGGGATGGAGGTGGTGGAGGTGGTGGAGGTGGTGGAGGCGGTGGAGAGGTTGGTGAGTCCAGCTTTCTCTGTTGCTGTTTAGGAGACAGTTTGGGATTTCACTCTTTTCAACTTGTCACTTCCTGTGGGAAGAGAGGATTTCCCATCAGTGACCATACCGACACCTAACATTAATTTGGGAGATAATGGGGAGAATGTACAGCGTTGTTGCAGCATCACTGTGTGAGTTAGGCTGATGTGAACATTTTGCCTCATGCAGCTTTAAATCCTAATTTAATTAGAGAAATGTTTCTATGCTAATAGCCCTTGATTTGGTGTTAGTATGATGTGTACAAAAGACACATACACGCGTTTGTATTTTGAGACCGGGAAGTACCCTAAAGTACGTTTTATACTGGGAATACACTGGAAATACTCAGTCAGTACTCTGACAAAACAAAACTAACTAACATCTAGGACAAAATACTTGTACTAGCATCTACAATGTACGTGGAAATGGAACTTAGTCAATCTGTTTTCACTGTATTTTATAAGATGACTTGTTTTTTCATCTATTGAGATTTGCATTCTCTTGATTTGGATTAAGCTGCACATTGTCTTGTTTGTCATTTCATTCCCCTCTTGTGAATATGTATTATACTTTAGGATTTTAGCAGTAGTTCAGTTATAATTCTGATGTCAGGCTGTTTTTTGTCATGCAAATACACCCTAAAAACATGAAGTCTTTCATGTCTTGATTTCACGGAGAAGTCAAAATAAACGTGTGGTCAAATCTCTCCTGCCCTCAGACACACAAGCATAGCTGTTTGTCTCAGTGTGGTCCTGGGTCTATAGTATTGATCCCCATGGGTCCACCGTGTATTATCACCTGACAGATGGTTCACTCAAGGAAAGTAAGGAGATGTGATCTTAAAAGAGCTGATGGTTGTACATACAATCTCTTTTTTTTCCCATCCAAACTTCCCCTGACACAAGGATTTCTCCAGGTTTCACTTGTGGGATTGACCTTTCCCTACAAATGCTTTCTATCTATATAGACTCCTCTTCCCAAAGGTCAAAAGCTAAAGAAAGAGTCCAGGCGGCGAACGTATATCAAAGACGAATCTTCATTATACACGTCAAATATGTTCTGAGCGAACACGGTGTCGTATACCTTGGCATGGTACGTACATGTGTTGTGAAGTCTGATGCCTTGTGAAGTATCTTTTTGCAGTAGAAGGTTGTTCTGGTACAAGTCATGAGCATGGAATCATAAGGTGTTTAAAGAGTTACATGGTCTAGAGGCTAATGGAACCGCCCAGTCACTGAAAGGCCACGGGTTTGATCCCTGCAACAGCTATTGGTCCTGTCGAATTGTCTCTAAAGGAGTATGAAACCGTAAACTCACTTTTTTCAGCTGTTAATCAATGTTCATGGCAATTTTATGATGAAACGCATCCATCCATCCATCATGGTCTTTCATCGCACAATGCTATTTTCCTGGATGTTCTGTGCAAGTCCCGGTTTACTGTCTCCAACAAGTGGCTGAAACACCGTATAGACTGAATCGTTTTGTGTCTTGGTGGTTTACAGGAGAATTTTGCACATCACCAAACATGTTATATTTCCCAGTGGATGAGCTGGGAACAGCAGATGAGCTGGGTTAGGGTTAGTTACTAGCGTCTGCCATTTGGTGGACGATTTCATCCAAAGCGTCTTAAGCAGTACCATGAGTGGGGATCAAACAACACATGATTAATCCCATGATTAGCTAACGGTTAAGTATCGGTAAGTTACTGATTAAATAAGTGAA
Source organism: Acanthochaenus luetkenii (assembly GCA_900312575.1). Classification (NCBI taxonomy): domain Eukaryota; kingdom Metazoa; phylum Chordata; class Actinopteri; order Beryciformes; family Stephanoberycidae; genus Acanthochaenus; species Acanthochaenus luetkenii. The sequence continues at coordinate 14,177 of OMOT01049683.1, forward strand.
ACTTCACTCACTGTAGAAAACGTACTAGCCCTGTTTAATGTTCCATCTTCGATGTAGCTCTATGGGCGCTGTAGCCAAATGGCCTATTAGTGGCGCGGCGGTATGGTTGTTTGCGGTCTGCACACAGGGTCCAGCTCTGTGTTTTAACTTCAGATGTGGAACCTCTATCTCCGCTGAGCTCCCGCCACCTCCTCTGTCACTCGGAGGGATGACGTGCGCGCCTCCCTTTCGTCCACCGTCTTTGTCTTGCCAGCCACAAAGGTCACCGACCTCAGCGGGAACCTGCTCACTGTCTTCAGGCATTTGGTGTTGTTTCGGAAAAAACCTGGCACGTTCCTAAACCACAGCTGCCTGGACATCTGGATGTAGCAAACGGCCATGACTGTCACCGGGCCGTTAACTCCAGGGCAAATAAGAAGAGGAAGTATCTATTACTATCGCTCCGATAGTAAACCTGCCGATCCGGATCTGGGCGCAGGAGGTCTTGTGGGTCCGGCTGGCCACGTGCAGGTATTTCGTCTCTGAGGCCATGTAGGCAGAGGGGATGGAGATGACGATGGGTACGATCCAAACGCCCCTCTGATCGTCCCTCCAAGGAGCAGACACCCTGTGAGGTTTACCCGGAAAAATCATGTAAAATTGAGGAAGAAAAAAAGATATTACACAATTAAATATGAATGATTTGTATGAATTGATGTAGCTACATGGACTTACAGCTGCGTTCAACATAGGCTGAACACAGGATCAGGGAAAGATCCTCGTTCCCACCACTCAAACCTTTACACACCATCACATGCACTGGAAGGTCTTGTTTGGAAGTGTTCATTTTCTTAGTGGATGAACTTTGATGTTGTGAAATAGCATTTGCAAACAATTCTTGGCATTTGTTACTTTATATTTTTAATATACATATATTCAAATGTATTTAAATAACACCACACAGGCATAAAGTAACATTTGCAGATCACCAATATGTGGATAACTCAAATTTGATTTAAAATAAATCCAGATAAAATCATATAGTTCCTAGAGAAACTCGCAATGTATTTCCTCCACTAAGGAACTTTCCCTTATTTAGTCAGCAGGATAGTTTGAAAACGTGAAATGTTTGGTGGACAGATCGGCTTTGGGCCGAGGAACAACCGATTCGATTTTGGTGCTGATCCGGGATTTCTGCCATTAAACTATTAATAGTTCTTAGCCACAACTAAGAAGCTAACAGATAGTATTATATAACTTAAACTGAAGTGATAGGAATTATGTGTTTGGGTGTAACAGCAAATTAGGGGATTGTGCCTTCTTGTTCCAACATGAACTGTCATTTGAACACAGTGACACCTGCGTGTTAAGACACAGTGGTGAATCAAAAGGAGGGGGAACTGTGTGCAAACAACCAGTCTAATAAAGACAATCATATTATAATTCACATCAGGTTGAAACGACTCACTATGATGTGCATCCCAGACGGAGAACGATCCTCACAGCAGCAGAGAACAAGAGACACGGAGAGAAAAGACGACGCGTTTCTCTTCTGGCCGTAAACAATATTGATGTAGCCGTCAGTTGAGGTGTTGAAATATTATGCAGCTGCACAGATGAAGTCAGTGATGAGATGGAACAAGTAGTTTGTCACATGGCATCGTTTGTTCAACTACATTTCTGAATTTACCACCGGAAAATGTCAAATGACAACTGTATAGAAACGATAAATAATGCTGTATTTAATCTCAATGAGAATTGAGACTGCAGCGCCGGACCTTTCCCACTTTGGAACACTTCAACATTTCAATAAAAAGCACATACTGCTAAATATTTTGATATATTTTTCAATAGATTTTCAAAGATTCAAATCAATCATCAAAAATGTAAATAAATTCAATTCAAATTTAGTTTCTGCTGGAACGAACATCTGCCTAAAATATATACAGGATGTGCAGGGTTGGCTCTTCCCATTAAAACATTAGAAGTGTGAACATGGCGAGTATGTGACCACTGAACCCACCAAGAAACCCCCCCAGTTGAACCTTGTGGGCCTGCAGAGCCAGGAGGAAAACGGAGGACATCTGAGTCGACATTTATACAAAAGTCCTTTATTATATTGTCTTACAAAACAGAGGTGGGTCAGAGGCGTTTCTCCCAACCAGTCAGTGACGGCACAGAACTCAGCCAGGACAAAACCGAACTAATTTAAAATAAAAACGTTCAGAAAAGCTTTGTAGGATTGACACAAATCAAAAAGGGAAGGAGAATCACAGAAGAGATCCAGGGGCCAATCCATCTCCCACTCAGTCTCTCGTTGTCCCCCCCGGTCCGGCGTCAAACCCCGCCGGGGAACTACTTCTTGGAGTACGTGATCTTCATGGCGCAGGTCGCCGTGATCCGGAAGCCCTGCAGCGCGTCTTTAGCCACGCCCGCCTGCGTGTCGCTTTCGAACTCCACGAATGCGATGTCATGTTTTCCAGGGACGAGTCGCACCTCTTTGAAACCAGGGAACCTGCAGCAGACAAAAAGAACTGTCACATACCAGATATCTGTTGTGTTTACATCCACCGTACGTACCAAACTGGAAAGTCCACAGAGGAAGATTCCCGAGGCTAGCAAAGTTATCACGAAGCTACTTCTGCTGCCTGGGACATCGGTCCTATCGGAACGTGTTTCAGCAGCTGGACTCGCTGTAAACCGACACGACTCACCCTGATCATGTAAATATGCTTGTATTGTTAAATATAAATCAACAGGCTTGGATAGTTACTGCACTTATGTAGTTTAAGTTTGAAACTGAGGCCTGAGCTGTCGTAGTTTGTCGCAGCTTTCTCATTTCAAGAGGGAATTTATTATAGCTTTGTTTTCAAAAACATTATTTATCTATTTTGTAATCATTTAGCAAATGTACGTTTCTAATTAAGGCTAATCGTATTTTTTGTAACATTATGTCATAGACGAACGTGTTATAATATATATAATATGAATTGTGTATTTTCTAATGAGAAATATTCATAAGCAATTTTTTTGCTGTATCGTTATCGATTGGTCGTTCATTAACTTTGGCGACTATCGATCAAGGAAATTCCCTAGAATTTGAAACCCCCGCCACCAAGCCTTCACACAGCATTATGAAATTCACTGAAATCACCGGCGCCCCGGATACAGATCACAAAACCTTCAACTACTGCCTCCATGTCTCATGATAGTGAAATATCCCTTTAAAATTGATACTGTTCTTTGGTCTGAACCAGAGTGGAGATGTTCACTTTGTAGCATTTTTGCATTTGGTACTTTTAGGTTCTCACTGACTAATTACAAGAGAACCAGAGCTTGTAAACAAAAGTCACATGACTCACAAGAAGCTCGTTTACTGGACAGAGTTTTGGTGACTCCACTTCTTCTCTGGTGTTCATACCAGTTCGGAACACATGAAGAAATATCTGAATATGAAAATCAGTCCAGACTTCATTTTGTTCTGCTAGGCTTTCTGTCTCCTTCTACCCATAATCCCTTGTATTTTGGGGTAATTTCCTGTGGTTGGTTTGGACCACGTTGTCAATCCAATCCGCACCACAGTTCTCTTGTTAGAGGACTGAGACATTTCCAGGCATCTGTGTCGTTATTTGGTGCCACCAGAGTTCAAAGGTCATCGTTCTCACCTGGACAAACCAACTGAATTAAAGGCGGAAATGCTGCAGAGTTTGAATAAACCGCTCCAAGTCACTACTCACTGATTAAACAGCATGGAGAGCATCATCTCATTGGTCTCCTCTGGCAGGTTACTGAGGAACAGAATGTGGTTGGGTGGGTTGTCTGGCACCTGAGGACAGAACATCCTGGTTATTGTAACATAACAAATATAATATATTTGTATAGCACTTTCCAAAACAGTTATGAACTAATTCACCTCACAGTAAAACAATACATTGAAGCCAATAGGAATTTAAATGGCTGATGTTTATCTAAAACGGGCATAAAATGATAAAGAAAAACGCCACAAAAGCCTGTCAGTTTCGATCATATATGTTCTATCCAGGTCGATAAGAGCCTCGCTTCCTCAGGGAACAGCAGCTGGGCAGCTTTGGATCCTTTCTGACATCACCTCAGACATTTCAGAACAAGACATGGTGGATTCATTTGACTAAAACACCCAGAGTAAGGAGAAACAAACGGCTCCGACAGCAGAGTTCACTTAGTGATCCATCACCATCTTACCTGCGCTGCTGCAGTGTTCGTCTGCGTGTTCGTCTGCGTGTTCGATCCCTGGAAACCAGACAGAGAAGTGCATTTAGATCAGATCAGGTGAACTGAACTCTAAATTGCCCATAGATGCGTTTGTGTGCAGTATGGTGTAGTATGTATATGACAGTGTATCTGTAGTACGTATATGATGACGTAGTATGTATATATGAAGCAATGTAAAGCCCTTTGAGTCATGCTTGTATAAAAGGGCTTCATAAATAAACATGATTGATTGATTTAGATCAAAGACACATTTTGAGTTTATTTCCATTCTGACACAATGACTGAATTATGCAGACAGGACTAATGAGATGTCTAGCAAGTCTAAAGTGTGTATGTCCATAAGAGAAACACAAAAACTGGGGGAAAATCTGAAAACAATGGACATGGTAATATATTTTATGTTACAAATGTTTTTTCCTATCCCATAAATCATATTGTGACCCCCAAAATTATCTCACGACACCCTGGGGGATCTCGACTACCAGGTTGAGAACCACCGTAATAGAGAACAGGACCCGCTCTGTTAAACATCGTATTCAATTACCTTCAAGTGGCACACAAGCTTACATGATGAATGTGGGCCTATAGTGTGATCACTTGACACGGTCATCGGCCAATCACTGCTGACGGATTCAGAACGTCTAAAGGCCCACGGTGACGGGCGACTGAAGAATCGGTGCGTCTCATTATAAGCTTACGTAAAACCTACACTTGGCGTTGAAGCACCACTCACCGCCGCTGGTTTCTTAGCAACAGTAGTCACCGGCTCTTGAGCCTTCTTCTTCTCCTTCTTTTTCTTGTCCTTGTCACCGTACCCGCCTGATTTGGTGATGACCTCGGAGTCAGTCTTTGCATATTGTATCCGCTGGAAACAGACAGGAGAGAAGTCAACCACTAAATAATGCCCACCTTTAAGGAAGGTTGGAGGACGTCGTTTGTCTTTAGACGGGAAAGGAAAGGAAATTATATGGACATTTCATTTTATTCACCCGCTGGTAACAGATTAATGCTGGATGAAGGAAGAAGAAGAAAAACTAAACTGTCGCTGCCTCACATTGAACCCTGATGACGTTTTTCTGTACAAATACATATATTTTAAGCCTCCAGGAGTCACATAATTTGTTCTTCTTTTACTGCTACTACATTCATAAATCCTCCTACTGGGGAACACACACCAGTGACTCTACTGATCCCTTGCGTTTGTCCTGGGGGCATTAGTCATAACAGAACGGCTACAGGAAAGAGTGATGCACATACATTAACATGTGTGCACACGGAAATATCATTGAGCCGTAGATTTGTTCGAAGACGATGTAAAACTTCATTGGATAATGTTTGTAGAGTTTGTAGCTTCCAACTTTTGCAACTGAATTTTGAGTGACTTCCTGCAAACATGTTTGAAATCAGACACGTCGGCCCCCGAGAGGAGCTACAGGGCGACCTATAGTAAGGGGAGGCAGTAAATCGGGCGGCAGTAGCTCAGGAGGTTGAGTTCCTGCCCAGCAACCACAAGATTAAAAGGTTTGAGTGCAACTCCTCCCGGGGAAAATCTGTCGTAGTGTCCTTGAGCAGTTATTTACTCTAAATGCCATGGAGGTCGACTGCACAAGCCAAAATTACACTTCATCAGTACGACTTCCAAGGCCAAACCTTTAGGGAGGGCTTGTATCCCCGAAAACAATGATCTGCGATCTCCCTAGGGGTGGGCAATATGACGATATCAGATCGTGACCGATTAAAATGTCTCCACGATCTGCCTTTCCAGAGAGGTCGGGAGTATCCGGCTAAAGTGAAAGTGAAACTACACGTCAGTTGCACCGACAACGCTCATAAACGGCATGCAACGTTGTTTTCTCAGCCAAACCTACAATTACACTATTGGCTAGTCGCTGTTGCCCCTCCCCTAACAGACACACCAATAAACCAATAATAGCAAACAGTACGTATTATTTTCCTCCTCTTTTTATTTAACGACATAGCAGCATGGCTCATACCACGGAGGAGTTGGTCCCGAAAAAATAAAAGACATCAGTGATATGGAACTGGTTTGGGTTTTCTAAAACCGACAGCACAAAACATTATTTGCAATGTTTGCAAAGAACATGTTCGCATATCGGATGGCAACACGACAGAGAAAGCACTAGAGAGCAAGTGGAAAGACAAACAAGCAGGGGATCTCAGGTGAGCCTCGTGCACACACACACAGCAAGAGGCTTGCGGTAGCTAGAGGTCCGCGGTAGCTAGAGGCTCGCGGTAGCTAGAGGCTTGCGGTAGCTAGAGGTCCGCGGTAGCTAGAGGCTCGCGGTAGCCGTACTAAGCCAATGGTGTCTGTTCTTTTAGGTTTTGTTTCCTTGAAGGGCAATATTTTCTTAAATAGGGGTATTCGTTTGATTTCGCTGTTCATTAACTTGCAAAATGGTCTTAAAAACCAACATGAAAAAGAATTGTGATCATATTGTGGATCATGATCATACCTGAAAACAATTGTGAGATGATATTTTTGCCATATCGCCCATCCCTAGATCCCCTGTCGAATTCACATAAAAATAAAAATAAATTAGGGTGGCACGGTGGTTAGCACTGTCGCCTCACAGCAAGAAGGTCCTGGGTTCAAATCTCGCCTGGCCCTTTCTGTGTGGAGTTTGCATGTTCTCGCCGTGTTCGCGTGGGTTTCCTCCGGGTGCTCCGGTTTCCTCCCACAGTCAAAAAGACATGCAAATATATGCGTTTGTGTAGTGTGGTGCATGGTGTGATGGGCTGCAGTAGCTCAGGAGGTAGAGTTCCCAACCCGCAACTGCAAGGTCGGTGGTTCGAGTCCAGCTCCTCCCGGGAAAAGATCTGTCGTAGTGTCCAACGGTATGATATGTAAGTCGCTTTGGATAAAAGCGTCTCCTAAATGCTGTAATGTAATGTAATTACACACAATCAGCATATAGGATTTTTGAATATTTTGCTCATCATACCAATCAGACTGGGGCTGGATAACCGCAGTTCCGTTGTACGACTAAATACGGACTCAGGCTACCTGTGATGCATACGAGAGTCAGAACCTACCATGGGCTTGTTGTAGAAGGGGAAGCCTTGCAGTTGCCTCAGTGCGTTCGTAGACGCAGTGAGCTCTTTGAACACGACAAACGCCTGTCCCCTCATCGCGGGGGTTTTCATGGCGACGATGTCGACGACTTGGCCAAACTGGGAGAACAGGGCGTAGAGCGATCGCTTCAGTTCTGCAGAACCAAGACAAGAACCAAACAGTCAGCTCAACACCTAAGAGGACTGAGACTACAAGCACCGATACTGCCGATACCAGCACCAGGCAACAAGCTGTTCATGTGTCTATCACACTCTATCATTTCTAAATAAATGAATTAAAGGAATACATGTAATATATCAAATGATTCTATAATATCCGACATAGAAGATAATATCTTCACAATAAACCACCTTAATTTGTTGGTCTTTGGTGGTGTAACGTCTAAGTTGCGTAACAAAAAGGAAACTAGTGTCATACGAACTTTTCAAAAGTATTTTTACTTTAGGGAAAAAAAAGTGGATTTAATAATAGCTCGTAAGCCACATGACGCTGTAGCGGTCTGAAGAAAAGCTTGTAAGCCACAGGACGCTGTAGCGGTCTGAAGAATAGCTCGTAAGCCACATGACGCTGTAGCGGTCTGAAGAAAAGCTTGTAAGCCACAGGACGCTGTAGCGGTCTGAAGAAAAGCTCGTAAGCCACAGGACGCTGTAGCTAGGGATGGCCAGAACGAGGCTTTCCGAAACACTGAGACAATTGAAACAATTGTGCCGAGGCTTCACGAAGCGCTCGAAACACTACTCGACAGTGACGTCGTTGTCTTATAAACGTATTTTCACCTAATAATCGTAAGCCTCCGTGGCCGCGCGGTAGCGTGTAGCTCTTGCAGTCAAGAGTAGTTTTGAAGCGTGATCGAATCCAAGCTTTTGCTTCTTAAGACTTTGCCAAAACTGTGGTTCATTGAATGATTTAGGACCTGAGACAATAAACTGATCATGTAGAAAACAAAATGTATTTTTCGAATGTAGTTTCATGCAGGACAGAGATCTGGTGGCTCATTAGAGATCTGGTTTCATGCAAGGATAGAGATCTGGTGGCTCATTAGAGGTCAGACGTTAGACGGGGCTCGTAATAGTTTCATGAGTTTCAAACGTCATTAGTCACGTGACAGTGTTTTGAAACGCATCCCTAGACCTATTCAAAGTCAAACAAATATTTAAC
>OMOT01049691.1:0-13983 GCA_900312575.1 Acanthochaenus luetkenii
CATGTCTGCTGCCACTCTATAAGGTATAGTTATTATTCCAATAATGGGTCTCCTTTCCAATTTTAGGGTGCAATACCAAAACATGTGAACACTTGAGGGAAAAGTTGAAACAAGGCTTTGCGTACATTAACAGGGATGGATGACACAATAGGAGGAGTATAATGAAATGTTCATGTTGGACATTGTTGTTTTGGTAAGATTCCCTGTCTGCATAGACTCAACAGGTTGCCAGTGTCATTCACTAGAAACAGGTACTATGACCCAGTGTAACCTGACTTAGATACAGCCATCTTCATCTCTAACCTCAATGCTATGATTTGTTCTGGATGATAATTCCCCTCTCTGAACCTCAACACACCACCCATATACCCACCCACATGGTTCCATGGTCAGCAACAACACACACACACATTGGTAGATCACACGACCAGACACCCCATGTCCCGTGTGGTTCTCTGCTCTCGTGTTTCAGTCCGGTGGTTTCAGTCTGCCATGGGAGGCCAGGTCGGGGCCAGACTGAGAATCACAAGTGAAAAGGCTTTCGGTTGTGTTTTTCTCTAATTAAAATGGCAATTACCTCACTCCAACCCCAGTCCAGGAAATTGCACTGTGTTTGGAGCGTTAAGTCCCAATAGAAATGAGATTATTGAAGTAAGCCCTATGTATAGCCCCACATGTTAGGCCGCTGGTTGTGTCTCCGTAAACAACTCTATAACTAGCCAGAACGAGACAAGGCACCATGCCAGTCAGCACAGCGCTTACCATACCAAGAAATACACCAGCCCTTGGAAATGACAGGAAACCAGACCGAGGGCTACTCAGTCATGTTAAATTGACCTCTATGTGGTCTGTTTGGACATAAATCCCTCGTAAGTGCCTTGTTGGTCATGTAGACATTTGCATTTTACAATATAGGTCTTGTACTAACATTCTTAACCAAATGAAATTACAATAAGTGCAACAGCAGGGTAATCTTCATGTTGTGGATCATGAACAGTACGGTACTTGTGGTAAAAGTGTATCGATCCCATGCGCAAATGGACACGTTGATGATCCATGAGACCACTCTAGAAATTTCTTTCTAGTGAGCCATCAGAGACAGAAATACAATACGCGATAAATATCAAGTCCACTATAAAACCAACGGTCCAGTAAAGTGGATACCATCTGAGACAGTGTTGTATTCTGTCTGTAGCAGCCGAGCGACTGAGGCCAATGTCGAATGACCCCGGGCCCTGTGCAGGCCCTCCCTCAGACAACTGAACTAATCTATAAATAAAACCATATGGATATATTTGCCTCCACTCGTCTATGTACATTTGACAGTAACGGACACACAAAACACATAGCAACATACCTTTCAATGGCTAAAACAAATGGCTAAGACAATCCAGATGGTTAATGCCAATCCTGCAAGGCCAAATGAGAGTCACACAGTCCCACCGTCACACAAACACCAACACAGACACACTGGGCAAGACAGGCTGAGTGGGGCATGTAGCAATAGAGTCAGAAATAGAGTGACACAGGCAGCTATACAGCCAATCTCTCTCTCTCTCTCTCTCTCTCACACACACACACACACATACATACACAGATAAGCAACGCAGCTGGGTTGACAGACGATTCCTCTATAAATATCCACGGCCAGGAGGAGCTGGTAGGGGATACTACCCTGTTTGGAGAACTGGGGGATAACATATGACAGAGGAAAGCAAGTGAGAGAAGCAGTGGGAATTAGGGTAAGACAAAACAATCCATAACCAGTTGAAACTGATGTTCACAGCAACATTAAGTATGCCTACGCTGCCGTAGAACTGCGAATGTAGGGCAAGCGCAGAGCCGGGAGGGAACAAGGAAACGGAAGTTAGAATTTAAGAACAGCGATAATGGATGGTGGCTGCTAGCTAGGACAGAGGACACAAGTGCCCATGTGCAGTTCTGCGCCACATCGGCTGTCCGGCTTGACTGACAGCCGCAGCTGAGGGAGGGAGGTGGAAGAGAAGCACTGAAGCCAGTCCAGGACTAAGACAGCTGACCAAACCCATCAATCAGTTTGAAGAGACATTAGATAAACATAGTTTATCATAGGGAACTGCACATTCCCCTTTTCTCTGGGGCGGAGATGGGATCCCATTTAGGTTGTTCTGCGTATCCTGTCATCGGCAGCTCATTATGTGTCCCATCCCAACTATCCCATCCAGCTCACAAATGTGAATCTTTTCCATAGATTCGTTGCCTGAGGTCTGGCCACAATTCTCACAAAGCGAAAATGTAACATGTATGTATGTAAACATGTATAAAACACCTCTGTGCACAAAACAAAACAGATAGTTGAGCAGATTTAGTTCCCATAGCGAAGCAGCTTGTGACCAGAAGGTTGTAGTTTGAATCCCCCAACCAGCTGGGGAAATCTTTCCAGGGAGAGTGAATGAGAAATACTGAGAAATGAGGGAACCTGGTTTGGGGGAGCATAAGGGAGACACAGCAAGCAGGGAAACCGGTCTTTAACTGGATGGCCTGGGTGCAAGCTCCTATTACAACACATATCTGCCCTGCTGAAGTGTCCTTGAGCAAGACACTGGGTCCCTATCAGCTCCAGGGGTGTTGGTCTGTAGCTGACCCTGGCCTCCCTGTGGAAGAGAAAATAAGAGATTCACCTTTTGGGGATTAATAGAGTATCACAAGCTTTATTGTAGTTTTATAAATAACTTTTCATGTATACAAATAATTGGTTCTCCGTGCGTATTGTCTGAGGTGTGATAAGCTATCTTGTACCCGCTTATACTTAGCCTACACATTTTGTTCTTAATTCAGTTTATAATAAGCTTTAAGTGATATCATTTCTCCCCCCCCCCTATGTTATGTAATCTCCAGTGTTATTCTACTTGGCTAAAGCTAAGACTAGAACTACACACAACAAATGTAAACTGAAAACCAAAAATACCTAATAAAAAATAAATAACCAAAATGAATAACTAACCAATAACTGAAACCTAAAAATGAAAAACCAAATGGCAATCAAAACAACATGAAAATCAATTCCAATGACAAACGAGGGTTGAAAAAATATTTTTGGATATTTCAAGGTTAAGTTTACCTTACACTCAAAACAAGGTGAAAAGTAAATAGTATTAAATGAACAATAATACATGAATTTGACCAACAAGAGCAAGGACAGTGACAAATCTATTAATTTAACAATGACTAATGTTTTATTGATATAAGCTAGCCTGTTTTCTATTTTAATGGAAAACCTAGAGCTTTCATTATAATGCCATTCTTGTAAAATGTTTAGGAATAACGTGCAAGTAGATCAATAACAGCAAATCAATCAATCAATCAATTTGCTTTATTTAACCAGGTAAAAAAGTCATTGAGATTAAAATCTCTTTTCCAAGAGTGACCTGGCCAAGAGGGCAGCGTAAAAACATTGTTACAACAATACACACAAAAACAGTATATACAAATAAATACAACATACAAATGGAAATTAGAAGCAGCTACAATGGCAGAGAGAACTATTTTCTCTGTCTTTTAAAATGGACTTAAATTCCCCCAGAGTAATCAAATCAGGTAGTTCCAGGTCCTTCTGCACATCATTCCAGGAAGAAGGGGCAGCACATTTGAAAGCCTTTTTACCCAATTCCATTTTAACTCTCGGGACCTGCATCTGTAATACATCCTGAGAGCGTAGGCTGTAATGCGTTAGGTTTCTACGCATGTATATACACAAATATGAGGGAACCAGTCTAAGGATTGATTTATATACAAAGGTCAACCAGTGAGAAAGTCTGCGAGCAGATAAAGATGGACAATTTGCAGTAGCATACAGAGTACAGTGATGTACACGATAGCTGCATCCAGTATAAAACGCAAGGCACAGTGGTATACAGTATCCAACTTCTTTAGATACTGGTCAGGGGCATTCATAAAGAGCAAATCTCCATAGTCCAACAGAGGTAAAAAAAAAGTCAAAAAAAAAATAATCAAATGTTTCCTAACCTGGGTAGAAAAACTGGATTTATTTCTAAAAAAGAAGCCTAATCTGAGTTTCAGTTTAGCAACAAGTTTATCAATGTGCAACTTAAAAGACACGTTCTCATCAATCATAATGCCTAAATACTTAAAAGATGTAACCATTTCAATTTCAACCCCTTGAGCAGTCGACAACCTAGGTAGATTGGATGGCAGCTGCTTGCCATATGAAAATAGCATAGCCTTTGATTTATCCACATTCAATACCAGCTTAAGCTGAGCCAGACGAGACTGAACAAAATCAAAGGCAGACTGTACAAATGCAAGCGATTTTAAGGCAGAAGGGGATGAACAATAAATAACTGTCATCCGCATAAAAACGAGACATGGCATCTGACCAATTTTCACAGATTGTTCACATAAATGGAGAACAGCAGTGGTCCCAGTATGGAACCCTGAGGCACGCCCTTTAGAACAGGAAGGAAGGAAGGAGGAAGGACCCAGCAGACTGGACGCATTGTGTTCTACCCAACAGGTAATTTGATAACCAGTTTACAGCCTGTCCAGATAAGCCATTTATGGAGTCTGTCTGCTAAGATGACATGGTCAACTGTGTCAAACGCCTTCGACAAATCAATAAAAACAGCTGCACAGTACTTTTTACAGTCTAGTGCCTCAATAATATCATTTACCACTTTCATAGTGGTACGTAACATAATTTCCAGATGCAGCAGCGTGGGAAAATGTTGACAGTGCAGTGATAGAGTGATATTAAGCTCAGTAAGAAAGGCCAAACGCACAAGCTTATGATGTGTGTGAAGTGCAGTGTCTGCAGTTGCCTTCCTTGGGCAACAGCATCATGAGTCTTAATTATCATGAAAGAAAGACCCGTTGTCAAAACTGCCATATTTGGTTCATCTAGTTTTATATAACAGAAATTAGAGCGAGTGTGTTTGACATTTATTTTGTCAGGCGTTAATACAGTCAGAATGATTTAGCGTTTAACTACATCGGCCTATGCAAAATTCTTTTTCCAGGTATCCAACCTCATTGGGAGATGGAGAGTCTGAGCAGGAAATCCCAGTACAATACTACATTACAGCATTTAGCAGACGCTTTTATCCAAAGCGACTTCCATATCATCATACCGTTGGCAGAGGTAGCCATGCAAGGCACCATCCTGCTCAACGGGAGCAATTTGGGGTTGGGTGTCTTGCTCAAGGACACTACGACAGATTTTATTTTTTTCAGGAGGAGCTGGACTCGAACCTTCAACCTTACAGTTGCTGTGTGGGAACTCTACCTCCAGAGCTAGCACAGAAATCGTTAGCGTGCAAAATAGCCAAATTCCTGATGGCCTGATAAAGTTGGTCGTAAAAACATGTCCTCCTGTGGCTGACACTGTGCTGCTATTAATAATGTGTAGGCCTATTGTGTAGAACTGGTCATCTAGAAAATATAGGCCTGGTACAAATTCCCAGTTGCAAAAACAAACATCAAAGATGATACAATAATTTGCTTACAATCTAAAAACAGAATAATAATGATCAAACTCCTAACAGTGACTAAAAAAAGATTTTGGTAGTGTCACCCCTGGTTTGATGGGACCGGGTACAATTTGTTTCAAGGTCCAAGAATAAGAGTAAGAATACGACTTGGTATATCTTTGTTAATCGATTTGTGCTATGCAGTCAGCTCACTCCCCTCTAGGAATGTCAATTATACAGCATATATATCAATGATCAGATACCTGCAATTCTAAAATGGCAAATTAGTGTTAATGCACAGAAAATACAGTGAACAGGATTCCCATCCCTAACCAGATATAAAATTCACAACTTTCCATGTCCATCTTAAACTTAATTAATGTCTGCGGCAGAGCATTCCCACAAAATACTATACATATATAAGTAAATTTTTGCTTTAGCATGCTTGTGCTGTTTTTTCAGGTCAAAGAAGTTTGAAAAGGTTAAACACTCTTAGTTGTGTATTTGTTACTCAATTATCCACCCCAAAAATAGTAATTTTTACATTTTGTTCCCCATTTTCCCTTGGGGGAAATATTACATATTACTAACGGTGATTAGTTCTAGAACAGCTGGGCTAAAGCTTCAAATGTTTCTGATGGGCCTATAGCTAAACATGTTCTTCATGCATTTCATTTAAATTAAGCAAATGTGACAGGAAGCAACACGGGAAAATGATTTTTATTCATGAACCGTTTTTACAAGGAGTCCAACACTTAAGTTCCTACCTGTCTTGAAAACAAAACAAAATCATTGAAATAAAATAAATTTAATAACAATAATCATTGAATAATATTATCAATAATATATCAGTATCATCATAACCTTAATGGTAATAACCCAAAGCCAGTAGTATTTGTTTGTGGCATATGAAAAACAAAAACAAAAAGGTTTCTGATGGGTGTAAACCGGAGCATTTCTACAGCGAGATCTCAGGTGTGAGCTCAGACGTGGAGGGGAGAGGGTTTCCCAAACACGCAATAAATATGAAAGAGCAAGAGTCCGGTATTCAAACAAAAATAATCATCTGTAACTCGCAGGTACAATATCTATAGTCTTTATGTGCAAGATTCGAGCTGAAGTCTTCACCACAAATATACTCACATCAAAACCCCTAACCTCCCCCATACAATTTATTTTGTTTTCTACAATTAAATCTTTTAAATAAACCTAGCGCATTTTTGTCGTTTCATATACACATATATTTATATATACTTTTAATATTTTTTTTCCTATATGCCATCCTTTTTAATCGTCTTGTGTCGAGCATGTGTTTGAGCAGAGAATCTGTGTATGACAAAAGCATCTCCACTGAATGAACATACAAAGCGATAATGAAGCACACGTATGCTCACACACTCACATGACATGCATACAGACAGTGTGAAATAAATCTATTAGGAACAAGCAGAGAACTGTATGGCGTCTCAGAGTCCAGTGGCCACGTTGTGGAAAACCAGAGCCACACACCTGTCTTCTCAAGCTCTTGCTCCATAAAACATTTGGTCACAGTTTTGCACCCTTCAAAGACACACAACACTATATCTAAACTTCCACTGCCAGTTTGTGTGTGTGTGTGTGTGTGTGTGTGTGTGTGTGGCAGCTGCAGCCACAACGGCCTTGTGGCTGTTGCTGAGTCCGTGGTGAGAAGGGTCAAAGTTCAAAGATGAGGCTTCCCATAGGTTCCACTCGATCAGCAAGTTATTTGGCACATATAACAACTATTAAGTAACACATTGGGCTAAAAAGGTGCAACAACGTAATTTCAATGAAGACAATAAAAACCATTTTGGTTTACAAAAATAAAAGACACCTTGAAAGGTGACAACATTTCTTTATAAGACGATAATATCTCCCCCTGACTGGTAAAGGCTACTAAGAAAAATCACAAACACACCCTTAAATAACCCCTTCCTACTGTAGGTCACATACACATCACAGCTCTGGAAATGCATGGACATCACAGACGAGGACATTGTACTGCATGAAAATAAAAACCCTGAAATTATTTGTTAATCAAATAATATTCCTCCACCTCTGCTGCCTGTTCCTTAACACTACTTTTGTGCATCTCAAGCTGCACATTTCTGCCCTTCAGTTAAACAACTACGGACTTTACGAGGTCCATGACCACATCAGCAAAGCCATATGTCCTATTAAAAAGTGTTACCTTATCTGAACTGTCACATTCAGGAAAAATATAAAATCATAACCAGACTTCAAGGAAAAATCCACCCTAAAACCCTTTAACACTGTTAATACACATCTATTGGAAATGTACCTTGCATTCCATTTGTTGTTAGGTGGTGCATTTTTCTTACTTCTTGCAGATAATTGGCCAAACGTAGACAATGACGTCACTTCCAGATATTTTCAGTGCAGCTACAATGGAGTTTAATAGGATCTAAAACATCAACAGGTTTTGGTGTCAGTCCCTCAGAGAGCAAAGAGCAAGAGCTTCTTTCTAGACTCAACATTTTGCACTGATGTTTCACAATCATACAGGGAGAAATCCATCGTAGAAGAGGCAGAGATACCAAGTAGTCTCAACAGTCGATAGTATTGGAGATGAGCCAGTGAGACCAATAAACCAGAATGCAATGCAGCCATATGACATTGCATTTTAAGTAAGGGCCGCGACTCACTTTTTCTTGACTAGAAAAACTCTGTCGCTCCTATCGCTATTGCTCTCTCCACCAACAGGTATAACCCACAGCTGGATGCAACAAGTTTAGGCACGTTCTCTGGGGGTTGTCAAAGGGCATTATGGGAAATGCAGCAAATCTCTACTAGTAGAGAAGTAGATGGAGATGAGGCAGGTTGAAGGAAAGTGGATACACCAAAAATATAAATTACAACAGTTCATATCAAAATAACTCCTGGAATGCATTGGACATTACAGACTGATGCTATATAACCATGTGAGAGTATCCAAGGGTGGATTTTTCCTTTCGTCAGATTCAGGTCTTCTTCACTATCCACAACCGACTACCTGAAATTGTAAACCTTTGAGTGATAATAAGCAGGATAATGAATTCTTATTTCGAATGGCTGCAAGACTATGACGTACAGTACATACAGACTTGCCCTGGTGTTTTGTCTTAGTCTTGGTCTTGCACATAGAGCATGCAATTTGGCCCTTAGAGGTTTTGCCTCAACATACTCATACTAACACAGTCCAACTGAGGTACGCACGCTGCAAGTGATTGAAAGCGGTCAAGACTCCTATCAATATTACCCCCCACAACATTACCCCTCCCCTAACACCACAGGAATGCCCCTCCTCTTCCCTCCCCGAAAGCCCTGACAGGACATATTCACAAACAGGCAGACAGAGAAGTCCCCATTAATGCAAACAGGTTGTAGCGCAGACTAATATACTGGCGATGCACAGAGAAAGGGTTGCTTATATACACTCAAACCCAGTCACTTCATTCCCCTCTCCTGACATCTATTTCTACGAGTGTAACCTTCATACACAATCGTTGTCCATGGTTACCGATCCCCAGGGATACCAGTCTTCATGGTTACAGGTTCCCATAGAAACCAAGTCCTGTTTGTCAGCCAATAGAATCTCAGTCTCTATGGTAACTGGCTGTATAGAAGCCCATCTGAAAAGAGTCTGTGGTCCTTGTACTTCCCATTTTCTGCATTGGAATGATCTGCCCTCTGTGTATCCAAGCAGGTCCTCCTGGGTGCTCAGGTGACTCAAGTAAATATTGATGTTGGCACTTTATGCACTTAAGTAATGGATAGAGGTATGGATGAAAAGAACCAGTCGAGCAGCCTTTTTTACCCCTCTTGCTGAAGTAATACACAAATACATCCCCCATGTAAGCCTGTTCTCATCTGCATTGCCTTTACTCTGGAGAGAGAGGGGAAAAGCCACATACACACAGATGTGCATCCTGTCCTGAGCAATGCCATTGAGTCCTGTTGAATCTTTTCCTATCCCATCCGGCCATGCCCCCCCGTAAACTCCTGTGATCCAGGCGTGTGGAGCACAACTAGCCAGTCTAGCACTGGGCAGGGAGAACGAGGGCGAGCAAAACGGAAAGGAGTGGGAACAATGTAAGTATTCACTTCTCCAGGGGGAGGTTTTTGCTGCTCTGCCTGGTCAAGATTGTGTGTGTGAGAGCGAGAGCGACAGCGACAGATAGAGATAGAGAAAAGAGAGAGAGAGCGAGAGCGAGACATGCCTCTTAGCTGGCCAACAATAAAGCTGATTTGTGGAGGATTTGTATTTAGCTTTGTGAGTCCAGCAGTGAGCCAATGTTAACGCCTGGCCCAGCCCGGTCTGGTATAGATCCAAGAGATCCCTCCAGATGAACCTGATTAAAACCTGCAGGGCAAGGTGGGGACAGGAGGGGGTAGAGAAAAACAGAAAGACAGGGAGAAAGAGAGGACTGGGCTCTAGTCCTCATCACATTCATGCAGAGGTTCTTCACATGCTGAGTTCTCCCAAACATCACTCTTTCTCTCCTTCTCATCTCGCTGTCCTTTCTTCCTCCCAAGTGACTGGCAAGGTCCCATGGCAAAGTTTGGTGCACAATCTTGTGCTAGTGATTGGTCATAATGTAGAGTGTGTGTATGTGTGGTCAATAGAGCAAAGAGGCTGTTGGGCTTGGTCCATACACACACTCCAAGGAGTGAGGCTTCTTTTTATGTGGGATGTAGGCAAATGTACTATGGATGATGAGGGGGGAGGGGGATGCAGTATGTGCAAGTGTGTGTTATATGTGTGTGTATATGTGAGCGTGTTATGTGGGTATTCACAGGCCATTGCTATTACGGTGTGTGAGGGGAGGTTTGGAAAGCTCCACCACTCCAGCCCTGCCTTTCCCGATGACTTTGGGGGCGCGGCGCAGCAGCTTCTGGGCTTCAGTGAACGCTTCAGTCAGCTCTTTCTTCCACTGCACAAACTCAGGATCACTCTACACACACACACACAAACACAGAGGGATCAGGTCTTCATCTTCATCACGTGAATGAATTTCATAAATAAAAATGGGGAAGGCGCACATTTGAAACAAACCAACGGAGGGGCAGTCCTACCTCACACTGCAGTACAAACTGTTTTCCTCCTTTGATGCGCAGCAGGATACATTTCTTGTCTTTAATCTGCGTCTCTTCTACCGTCACAATCTGTTCCATTGTCAACAGGTTTTGCTGTGGAACATAATTGACCTATCACAAACAAGCAAAGGAGGAGAAGCACCAAGCAGAAAGCAGATACTGAACCATCAGGGCTGAGCTATTGAGCGCAGTTGACTGACTGCTGCCCCTTGAGGAGCAAAACGTTGTCACAGAGTTTCAATTCAAGGAAGGTTGTCTTCCAATCCATTGAACGGGAAACTTTCAAGACAAGGCTAGCACAGCATGGGCAGAATTACTGGACTGTAACGCTCTTCAGGGTGGGTCTTCCTTTGGTTAATCTACTAGCAGTAGTTGGAGAGGGTAAGAGGACAGAAGCACACTACCGAGTCTGAAGCAGGGAGGTAAACTACTGCTCTAAACACCTTCTGGACACATTAGCTCGTTCTACGTTCAGTGAAAGTAAATAAGGCAACTGGGACGTTGAGGACAGAGCAGAAACCTGGAATTGGTGGGAACACTCACCGTATGTTTATGCTTTTTAAAATGTTTTAGCCACTTCTCCTACAGTATAGAGTCAGGACAGACAGACAACTTTCATTCACTGACAAACAGATGGACAATAGCACTTTGTATATACACTCACTTCTGGACAGACATGCATGCAGTGAAAAGTGATTGCCCGGATGTGTGTGATCTGTTGTGTAACTCACCCGCGACTCTCCCTCTCCCCTCCACTCCACACGGTTGGGGAAAAGATAGAAGTATCGACGCTGCCACTGGGTCAGGAATGGGTTCCCCAGCTTCAGCATATAGCCATGCATTATACAATCCTTTCCCAAAGCGTAATCTGCCAATTGACAAACACTAAGTTAGCATATCTGCCCGTAAATAATTTGTCTGTTTATAAATTACGTGTATGCGTGTATCAAAAATGTGTTTTTTCTGTAATAATATTTTTACTGCCTGTACGTGAAGCACTTTGCAACTGCTGTGTTTGAAAAGTGCTATACATATATAACATTTGTTGTTAATATTATTACCCTCCTCGTGGCCCAGCTGCTTGTTCTTAGCCCTCTTGCGAGCCTCGTTCTTATCGGTGTCCGAGTTGACCGCCTCGTAAACTGTCTCTGCAACCTCCTGCTGCCAGCGCTCTGATATGACCAGGGGAAAGTTCTTGTACAGCTCCTGGTCACTGTCCAACAACTAAATGACAAACAGACAGGGAGAGGGGCTGGGATGTTTGGTAGTGACTGACAAAATGAAACGTACGCAATACGTTCCTGAGAAGAAGTATAACGGTTGTGGGCCATCACTGGTTTTCATGGCAGCTTTGGCAGGTAGTGCAACTTTGTGAGAATGCATGGTAAAACGAGCAGTATCGGAAATGAGTCAGTGAGACAAATAACAACAGAGCTACTACCTCACCTCTAACCACAAGTGATCAATTGGGTGTATGTAAAATCTTATGAGCCTAACATTAGCCGACCGAGGTTGCTGTCAGAGCTGGTTAATGTAGCAAGGGAAAGGGAAGTTTGGGGGCCCTTGCTGGAGCTGCTACCTCCGCAACCCGACTTTGGATAAGCGGTTGAAGATGGATGGATGGATGGTTGGTTGCCAGCTAAACTGGAGCAACCAGCTAGACTGCAATTACATAGAACACCAGTACTGAGTTATTTACTTACAAGATAAGTTTGCTATTTTTGACAATTTTTGCAGGCTTTCTACCATGAAACTGACACATAGACCATAATTTCACTGATCGGTTCAGTATTGAGCTTTCTACAGTTTTCCTGCAGGCTCTCACTGGGCTACAATAGAAGTCAATTGGGCAATCGTAAATGCTTTGGAAAAACTACGATAAATGTAGACGGGAAGCTCAGGGTGTATTCTTACAGGTCTCAGTCTGCTCTCCTGTGAAATGTAGGCTATCACAAACCGAATGTTGAAACAATAGTTCCATTTGAAACAGAACCATTTTGCCGACAGCACTTCGCACTGTAAACGTCCGCACTCTAGCTACTCAAATTACAGATTCCACAGACACAGTATTATGTAAATAACAAGGAACACTTACAGAATTGAGAGTTGTCCATTCAGTCCCTCTGGCCTGGGCCTCTTCCTCCAATTTATGTTGGGGACAGGGAAGGAAGTTTCTAAAACTACCCAGTTTATTAGCGCTTGAAAGTCCATGGCATCGGTTGCGCACGCTGGAGATGATCCAGTGTCATCCACGGATACATCCAGGTTTTCAATGATATTCAGTAGCAACAGATCCCACTCCCTACAACACAAACGTTCCTCCTCTCTGGGCATCTGCTTGCACCTCTTGCAAGAACACCAAAAGTCCCCCGGAATTCTTGGTCTAGCCTCGGCCGCAACTTCGGATCGCTGCTCACCTTCTTCAGCTTCTCTCTTCTCTTGCTCTCTTCTCATCCATCTCTTGGAGATCTGTGTATTCTGGCTCAAACCTGTAGCCAGTACCGTCAAAGTGAAAGTAGAATTCTTCGTCTTCATAATCATTATACGAATCCATCGTCCAAGTTATTTGTCCTAATAGTAGCCTACGTTGCTGCAGGTAAACAAACGCAGGCTGCCTAGATAGTTTCGTAAACAGCCGTCACTTCACACTCCCCGCCCCGACACATATTACTCCGCGGGAGCAGAGAAAACAAGCGCCAGGGGAATACATATGTCCGAGCCATGCCAAGCACGTAAAGACCTGTAAGAATACACCCTGAGCCTCCCGTCTCAGAAAAGCACATTTACCGTCATCTTTTCAAAGCATTTACGATTGCCCAATTGAATTCTATTGTAGCCCAGTGAGAGCCTGCAGGAAAACTGTAGAAAGCTCAATACTGAACCGATCAGTGAAATGATGGTCTCTACGTGTCAGTTTCATTGTAGAAAGTCCGCAAATAGGGTCTATGGCAGGGGTGCTCACACCTTTTCAGCATGCAAGCTACTTATAAAATGACCAAGTCAAAATGATCTACCTACTACAAAAATGCAAAACATATATTTATTTATAAATATACTGAGAATTCTTTATATGTACAATGTATGTTGAGGTACCTTGCATAGCCGCATGAGCCCATATTGCACAACACAACACAATTAACTATGTACATTTTTTGTCATTACCTGAGTTTACTCTGATGACTTGCACTGAATGGAATCAGCCATGTATAGTCCGGATAGTAGCTGCTGACAGCTAGCCTCAAGCACACTTCCAAAGTCTTGGAAGGACTTCTTGTTATTAACGATGAGGTGACTCACACGGAACGATGCTTCGGTGGCGGCTTTCACTTTTGAAGTTGGCTTTGAGAAAAATGACTGCTGTCCAGACAACTGGCATTTTAGTTCCTTCATCTTTCTCTTTCTC
>OMOT01049727.1:4314-17103 GCA_900312575.1 Acanthochaenus luetkenii
GAATAAAAACAATTATTGCATTTTCTTCTCAAAAACAGACTCAAAATGGTGCAGTCATCAATTCATATAAAAAACAAACTCAAAATATTGCAGCAATCAATTCATACTAAATGTACCCGCATTTGGCGCTTGGCGGTGTTCATTTTAGACCCTGTGTGCATGTGTGTGTGTACCATAGGACTGCCAGGGGTCTGCTGGGGGGGCGGCGGTGGCCCCGGCACCCCAGGGGTCAGGCCCAGAGCCACGCTCTGGAACATCCATCAGATCCATCAGAGAAGACTGGGGCTAGAGAGAGAGAGATAATTACCATTCTTTATGTAAGCTTTAGCAACATAATTAATTTTCATACTAATAAATATGATTGAAAAATAATTGAATTGAGAGAGAGAGCAGGGGGTGGTATAGAGGGAAGAGGGAGACGGGAGGAAAGTAGGTGAGGAAGAGACGGAGAGGAAGAAAGACAGGAGAGAAGGGGGAGAGAAAACAGATGAGGAAAGAAAATGTTGCGAGCGATATCTGTTGGCCAGGTATCCTCCTCTACAGTACAGCTTGAATGTGGTCACGCCCGTATGTGCTGGGACCAAACAAGAACCATTTGCCTGTACATGAGGCAAAAAAGACTGAGCTATGCTGCTGTAGACAACAACAACAAAATCACATGGATGCATGTGCTTTTTAGACTTTTTTTTTATAGAGTAAACTGCGAAGATACAATAATAAAATGCATTATTGTTTACTTATTAGAATTTGAATTGTCAACATCTAATGTCCATGCCATTTGATTTGGAGCACCTGCTGTAGATACCATAAGTGCAGTGAAACAAGTTAATTCCTCAAATCATTGAGGATAATCATCATGAATAATTACTGTGATCCCAACATTTAGCAAAGTAATCTGGATTATTGGTTTAGCCATGATCGTGCAGCCCTACTTCAGCATGACTTTAGCTCTGCGTTCCAGTCAGCCAGCTATTCAGGCAGGGTAATGATGGGTAAAGTAGGCAGAAAAGCAGTATCGATAAGAGTAGTAGTATCAATAAAATCCTAATGATACCCATCCCTAGTTGTCACTGGGGGTGGGAATCTTCAGTCACCTCACGATTCGATTACGATTCAGAGCTACAATTCGACTACAACATGATTATCAATGCATCTCAATTTCAGATAAAAAATATATACTGTATATATATTTTATCCCCTTTTTCTCCCAGTTTTGTGATGTCCAATTACCCCGTACTATCCTAAATACTAAATACAACCCACAATGAATTACATTGCACAGGAAATAATCACATTTGAGAAGCTGGAATCAGAATTCATTTTCTTCTCAAAAACGGACTCAAAATGTTGCGGCTATCAATTCATACGGTTCACACCTCATCATCAGACGTGTCAAAACCCTGCTCAATATGATCCTTAAAACTAGTCAAATTATCCCGTACTATCCTAAGTCCCCCATGTCAATAAGATATATACAATCAGGTGAATTAATTTAATTTATTAATCTTTTATTTAAACAGTTTTGTAACAAATGAGTCACTTAATAAACTTTTAAAATAAATAACAGCTTTCTTTTAAATCAGTGGAAAAATACTATTAAAATATGATTGTTTTTTTTGGCCATGTGTGTGTGTGTGTGTGTGTGTGTGTGTGTGTGTGTGTTACCTCTTTCTTCTTCTTGGCCAGTTTTCCTGAGCTCGGTCCCTCCTTCTTGCTCTCCTCCAGGGCCATCTGTAGTCTCAGGTCGTCTCCTCTGCGCATACGCTCCTCCTGAACACACAACCAGAACAGAGTTAGCACAAGAATCTATGAGCAGATCCTTGAGGGGCAGGACACTGCTTTTAGTAGCAAACGCTCCAAAAAATTAATTCATACTACTTATGGCCATCAAAAAAGGAGCACAGAGATTCAACATATGCTTCCATTGCATAATATTAATATTATGTATGTTTACAGTGATACATTTTTCCCAGGATTGGGGGGGGGTCGTGTCCCCCCATCCCCCGTCCCCCCTGGGATTTCCGCCTGTACTGTATGTGTGTGTGTGTGTGTGTATGTATGTATGTATGTATGTATGTACGTCAGAGCACAGTCCCGCCCCTCGCGCAGAACGAGAGAGAAACAGAGAGATAGAGACATCGGCAAACAAGATTATGTTCGCAACATTTAAATTCCTCGAAAAACACATTTGCCACGATATAAATCTCACTCCATAATGTCTCGAGTACCTACCGATAGCAGAACCGATAATGTCGGATCTTATCAATACTCCGGTTTTTACTAATTTAGAACCGGTTCCCGTTTAGAACCGGGTTTCGGGGGGCATCTCTACTGCAGAGCCTTAAAAGGGTCATACAAACTTTGAGATCAGCCTCACATTGTTGGCAGAATGACATTTGCAGAATGACATAATGGATCAGAATTTCTTATATAGATTAATTTAATCCATTATTTATCCAGGGACGGTTGACTGCTCAGTTTGACTGTTTGTTTACCAGGGATTTTGGCAGGTAAGCGGCCATATTTTATCTTCAAAAAATCAATTTAGCTGGTAAAGTAAAGACATAGCTGATGAAGATCAAGGAGCTCAAAGCATCACATGTATAGGTATTAATAAATTAATGCACCTTGGAAGCAACTGCTGATCTCAAGCGGATTCTACTTGTTCTCTGTAGAATCTCTGCCTTGATTTACTAACACTTATCCAAAGCAATATTCAATGCACAAACATCTGAATAATGGTGATACGAAATGGGTGACATGTTGATTGAGAGGTGTGTGTGTGTGTGTGTGTGTGTGTACCTGCTCTGCAGCCTCTCTGCTCATGGCCAGGGCCAGTTGCAGCTGTAGCTCCTCCTCTCCGCTGGTCTGAGGTCTGGCTTGCTCCAGCTCTGAGCCTGCATTGGGAGACGTGGCTGCAACACACACATTCAGAGCGCATGTTAACATCACTGCCACATGGGACTATCACATATAGAATCAACACATAATAGTGAAAAGCGGTTTATTGGTTTGTGCAAGTGCTTCACAAACAAGCACTTGTACAACACACATATCACCTATTTTATAAAAATATACGGGCCGAAAAATAAATACCACTCAATACACATTAGAAGAGGGCGAGGAAGATGAAGCTGATGATAGTCTAAGATTCATCTTAACATTATCCCCACCCCCCAACACACATACACAAACAAACACACAGAGCTCACCGCTGACATGGCTATTCTGTGTGTGTGTGTGTGTGTGCATAGTAGGTGTGGAGAGAGAGAGAGGGGAACAGACAGAGACATGGTACGAAAGAGTGTGAGTTGCATTTGTACAGATATTGAAATACAGCCCGTCTGTCTGTCTGTCTGTGTGCGCGCATTACAGATTACAGGCCTTTAGTGAGCCTGTGAAGGAGAACATTTACCTTCAGTTTATTGGATAGATCAGCCCATGTGGCAGCACAGAAATACACACACACACACACTAGCCATGTGGCCTATGGGTAGGAGCAGTGTGTATACACACACATTGTTGCGAGTGGATGTCAAGAGGCAATCACAAAGGTAGCCTTGAGTATATTCTTTCATTCAGAGTACAACTGTGTGTTTGTGTGCGCCTTTGCGTCTGGAAACAGTGACTTAGTTGTTTCCATGGAAACCATGGCGGGGGAGGTGATGACAAGGCGAGATGACATCATATCACGCTTCCCATCCCTTCCGTATTCTCTTTTCTATATATATATATATATAATCCCTCTCTTTCTGCTCCCTCTTTCCTACTCTCCTTATAATTTCTGAGCACTATAAACTAACCAATTAACCAACCTGTATAAATAAGTGAAAAAGCTCTATAGTTTATAGCTGTGTGAAGGTTGGGGGTGAGGAAAGATGATGAGTAGGGAGTAGCGGCAGTAGCTCAGGAGGTAGAGTTCCCGCCCCGCAACTGCAAGGTCGGCGGTTCGAGTCCAGCTCCTCCCGGGAAAAAATCTGCCGTAGTGTCCTTGAGCAAGACACCTAACCCCAAATTGCTCCCATTGAGCAGGTTGGTGCCTTGCATGGCTGCCTCCGCCAACGGTATGACATGTAAGTCGCTTTGGATAAAAGCGTCTGCTAAATGCTGTAATGTAATGAGTAGGGTTTGCTTGGGCTCAATTCAAATCCAAGGTAACAGGGGTTTTCCTGCATTGTACAAACTTGGGATGTTTTGGTCCCATTAGCCATGGAAATATGAATAAAATATTATTTTAAAAGTGAAAGAATGCCTCAACTAGGACAGTCTTATGTTAGTCTATGCCGAAAACTGGTGTCAATAAAAGGATAAAATTGGAATAGAAGGTGTTTGGGTGATAAATTGGACGCGATGACAAAGGCAACCACCACCTCTTTTAGAGCCAGGAAAAACCCTGGGTAATTTTATCTTTGAATATGGTATATTTCAGTTACAAGGCTGTTTTGTCGGTTTTCTGTGGTTTGTGTTGAACAAATGTGTTTTGCAATTTAAATATTTTCTCAGCTAATGCCCTTGTTCTATTTTTTTTTTTCTAGAACCCCTTCCATACTTTGATTTCATTCAAGTTCGAGTTCTCCAACTGTAAACATTTTGCCTCTCCTCCTCTGTCCGCCTCCTTTCTCTTTGTTTCTGCTCCATAGAACAAAGACTAGTCATGACATGCTCTCCTGATGATGTGGACACTCCCAAACACACACACAAAAAGTAGAGGGATATGACGGCCGCTAAGTATTTGGGAAGTTTACTTTGTCATGTCCATTCCAGGACTAATACAACATATGAACCTGAAGGAAACACTATCTTATCTTAGGGCTAATCCCCACCTAGGTATGTTGAGGAAGCATTATTGGTTATATTAAAAAGGTGTAAAGGTACAGGTAACCCACTAAGGATGTTCTTTATCATTGTGAAACAAGTTGTGCTCAATCATAAACATTGGTGTCACATTTCATAGTTCGTGTGTGCTGCTTTCTACAGGCAATTTGAATTATTTCCTCTCCATGCTTATAACAACTCCGTCATCATCACTTGTGTAGTAATGTAAAAGGTCAGCCAGAGAGAGAGAGAGACATAAAGACAGAAGCACCGAGACCAAAACAACCCCAGAAGCGACTGACAAGAATGCGACTATGGGGACACACTGACTGGTTTGTTTCACTATTAGACAGAGCTACGTTTAAAACCTCTCACTTTGACTACTATCCTCCTAGCTTCTGAAGAAGTCGTTGGACAGGCTTACATTAGCAGACGTTTGATACAGATTCATCACTAAATCTGCCATGTCAGACAATTTTCTTTATATTTTCTTTGATTTAGACACAATATTAGGATGGTTGTTTGTATGTCATCTATATGTTTCAGATAAAAGCAGTGTGTTCAATATACATTTAGGGACCCATTCAAGTGATTTTTGAAAATGTATATATAAGTGGGTTGAAAGGATATATTAGTTTTGATCTGTGGGATGGTACACTCAAAACACTCAATATCTCAGAACTACTTTGAAAGCAGATGGAAGCTTTGGTTATTTCCACACGAGCGCACAGACTGTCTACTCTACCATTTAGCAGCAGCAGCAGGTGATTTCTTTTAACAACACAGAAGGATGGGCAGATAAATTGCTATTTTCCCTTACCAACATCTATAATTAACATGCAGGATACATGCAATAAGTTATTCTATCCTAAACAGAACCTAAACTGGAAACACAACAACATACAGTACAACACTTGATATTAGCTAGATGCAAAAAGACAAATAAACGCAGCTGAAAGCCGACTGAAATAGAGCAGTTTCTTGCCTACTGCTGTGGGAATTTGCCATATATGGATAATCGCCATTTGCTGGCATTACTCAGACACAGCCACTATTCCTGCAAGTAGAAAAGCGTATTTTGAAACGCTCAATGTTATTTCCTGCATTTGGGCCATTTAGATTGTTTTTGTTACCTTTGCTATTTTATGGACCTTATTGTTTTACCATTTCCCACCACGTTGTTTCTGTTCTTGTAAAAGCCCTGTGGGGTTTTCTTATTTGCACAAATTACTTACTGTATATCTTCTTTCTGTGTTATTTAACATCTTTTTTTTTTAAATCACTTTGTTGCCAAAGCTTTAGCCTAGAAAACGGTTCAACCAGAACTAGGCCTCTGCTAACATGTCCAATTTGAGGCCCTCAACTGAGCTGTGAGAACTAAGCTTTGGAGAAAGTGAAATGGGTTGAGGACCACTAGCGTCATCTGTAGAAGATTTATGTAGTGATAGTAATGCAAAGGCTTTTTAGCCCAGGGTGTGAACCACTAACTACAACCACAGTCACTGACACACAGTCTCTTGACTGTCTATATGGGGAATGAAGTGGGTGTTAGAAATCTGCGGAGTATGAGAATGTTGGACTCTGAAGTGATTTACAACGGTATTTCTTTATACTTTTCCAGACATCTTAATTGTGAAAATGTATACTTCTCCAGACCTTTGTGGGAACCTTAAGTGTTGCAAGCAAAGGCAGGGGCTGGGTTGAGAGTTGTTCAGGAGGAGGGAGACACTGAGCGACCTGAAGATAAAACAAGTAAACTTCCTCATACATTTATCCCTTGGTGTTCAATGGGGAAAATACTTTGCTTTGTATTTATATGTTTTGTATGCAATGGGCATTGCTTCCTGAAATTTGTAAATAAAGACTGCTTATTTTCTGATTTCTATCCTGTCACCTGTGTTGTCTCTGTTTAAGTCCTGTGACAGATATGCTACGGTTTTGAACCACTGAATTTAACTGAAACACCAAAATAACAAGCCAGCATTAAACTGGAGACTACGAAATTTGAGGGAAATCTGCTTTTGGTATTGGCTGGTTAACCTCTGGGAAACTACAGCCTACAAATAGTTGTGGGTCTCTCACACACGGACGAGACAGGGTATCTGCAGGTTTCAGAAAACTACATGTAAGACACTACCTGGATCCAAATGTTAAAAAATACAATACAATACAAATCTGGCAAAACCAGTCTATTTCCATTTTAACATAGCTAATAAAAGTTCTGATAAGTATAAACGGGCATAAAAAAGGGCAACAGAAAATGTATTGAACATGAGGTCATGATCACCACGGGGAAAAGAAAAACACATTTTATACCATGATCTGACAATGGACTTTTTCATGTTTTTCATCAATTTAAGACTTTTTAAGTACTCGCCGATACCCTGGGTGAACGGCGACAGTCACACTTGGACAGCCGTTCATTCACACCCAGGCTGAACAACAATACCCGGAAAGTTCAGCTGGAATCCCACAAATAGCCACCCACCCACGGTCCAGCCTTGCTCCTATTGGCCGGTCTCTCCTTCCGTTTGCTCAACTGATGACTCAGCTGCTGGAGTTTCCGCCTCGGAGCCGCACACACTCGAACATAATTAATATGCAGGAATGCGGGCCACACATGCAAGCCAAAACATGAACACACATACACGCTACACATGTAGGATCCACGCAGGCTAAAACCACATGCATGTTCGCAAAAGACAAACACACACATCTCAGATACACACACGTTCACTCAACACCCCCTCAAAACACACAAACACACTCCCCTGCTGTGAACTAAAGGTTGGGAGGTGAGTATGGGTCTGCGTGAGGGTAAAAGAAAAGGGAGGGCATTTGAACCTCTCCTCTCCTCCCCACACCTCTCCGTTCCTTCTCTCGATTACTCAATTTCCAGCTCTACCTTCCCATCATGCAAGAATTCTCTCATTCCATTTCAAATCCTCTATTGTGTAAAGTTTTCAATTGCTCCCTTTCTCTCTTCGAGGTCATTCAATCAAGGACCTTGCAGAGGAGTAAAGTAGTGGGCTTTTGTAGGAAATAGGCCCCACAAGTCTCAGTACATTCCTTCTTTACTGATAAATATACAAAAAGACATATGCCTCATTAACAGATATAGTCTCTAATTCCCCATGTCTCTAAAGCCGTTTCCATCTTTCTGTCTTTGCATGGTCTCTCTCTTCCATCTTTCAGTGTCCCTCTCCCTATGTCTCTCTAATTTGTCTCTCTGTCTCCCTCCCTCTCTCTCTCTCTCTGTTTCCATATCTCCATGTCTCTGTAGGGATGAGTGTATCTCTGGGAAAAGGAGCAGATTCTTCTGTCATGTCAAGGTGGTGGGGGGATGGGGATGAACTCTGTTTCCTCTTCTGCGTGTGTGCGTATGTGTGTATGCTCGCGTGCTGAGGAATGCAGCCCTACAGCAGGCCTGCAAGCCAGAGACAGAGCAGGGGGAGGAGCTGGCTTCAGGGTGTAGACCAGTTACACCAACTGGGACAGATAGAGAGTGGAGCAGTGTCTGTGTGTGTCTATGTGTCTGTACACAAACGTGTATTACGTGTGTTGCCTGAACATATGGAATCAGCGTTGGTGTGTGTGGTGTAAAGCCTATAAATGAATACTCACAGCCATGGTAGGAGGCAGGTGAGCCCTCCGACCTGCCGTACTCTTCGCTGTAGGAGGTGGAGAGGTTGGGTTGAGACGAGCCCCGTCCGAAGCCCATCTGACTGCTCCCTGTGGACACCTGGGCCATGCGCTCTTTAGTCTTCAGAGCCAGAGACCTGGTAGGATGCAAAAAAATATATAAAAAAATGGTCAGGGCATCAAACCTTAAGAAACAAGTCAAGTTGCACATCATTTTTTGTGCCCG
This sequence comes from Acanthochaenus luetkenii, assembly GCA_900312575.1. Taxonomy (NCBI): domain Eukaryota; kingdom Metazoa; phylum Chordata; class Actinopteri; order Beryciformes; family Stephanoberycidae; genus Acanthochaenus; species Acanthochaenus luetkenii. Next base: position 12,998 of record OMOT01049727.1, read on the forward strand.
AGACCTGAAAGGACAAAGTAAAAGGTGCACTGCCATAACTTGAGATATGAACGGGCAACGATGCAAGATATATCTTCGGAGGCCGAGACATATCTAAAATACCATAGCAAAGAATAACAACAAAACAGCAGCAAACACGTCGTACCCCCACGAATGATGCAGTATTTGTTCACTATATGTGCTCAGTTGAACACTAGACATGATTAACATTAATTTGAGACTTCAAAGGACAAAATATATTTGATTAACTGTCATAGACTGAGACCTGAAAGGACAAAATAAAGTGTCCAATTGTTCCATTAGAGATGAGATCTGCCAGGACAGGATCGCAGATCAGCATACAGCTTACACATGAAAACAAGACGACTCAGAAGCTGCAGTTACATTTGTCATTTGAAATCTGATTTATAAAGATCTGATTATAAATGTCTGACCTCTCTCCTTTGAGCCGGTCATCGTCTTTGAGTAGGACAACTAGCTGCTTGCTCTTCTCCCTGACGTTGATGCCCTGGTCCTTGCCGTCTCGATCGATGTACTGAAAGTCCTTCAGCGTCTGGATGGCAAAGATGTTCTCCTTGCACTGCAGCCCCACGCGCTCCGAGCCCGTCTTGATCAGGTAGTCGAGCAAGGTGAGTGCCTTGTAGACGTGGCGCCAGTTCTTGCCGTGGTCATTGAGCCGTCTCCAGATCATGCTCATGATCTCGCTGAAGGCCACCACATTGTAGGTAAGGTCAGCGATCTCGGACATGAGCGATGACGACGGGCCCCAGGGGTCGTTGGAAGTGGCCTCCCGGACCTTCTTCTCGGCTTCCGAGTAGTTGTTCACCATGTTCTTCATCTGGCGGCGGATGGTGGAGCTTGGCATGGTGGCGGTGTGGCGATAGGACAGAGGGAAGAAGCACTATGTACACTCTCACACAGGAGAGGAGTTAGGACTCCTAAGAGTTTGGACAGAGAGTCTAACACACACACACACACACAAAGGGTATGAATGTGTTGACTTCAGGTGAAGCTTCTGTTACGCATCCGTGCCCGTTCTCACGGCACGGCGGTGGCGTGTTTATGGGAAAATGTTCGTATGTGTAAAGGTGTGTACGTGTGTGTGTTTATGAGCCTTCTCTAGCCCAGTACAGTGTTCCCGACTCCTCCAGAACAGCGTCTGTTAAAACCATCTCCACACACACAGCGCTGGCTGCACACATGACCACGCCATGACCTAGGACAGACAGAGAAACAACAGGTTAGTGAAAGGAAGGACAGATAGTTAGGTTAAAAAGCACAAAACTATCCTTCTTGATAAAAACATTTGCTGCTTGAAAGCTACATATTATTTACAGCCCTGTAACACTTCACATTTCCCTCACAACCTAAAACAAATGTGCAACAGTTTTATATCTAATAGTAAGTTCATATTTTCTTTAAAAACCTTCCAGTAGCCCAGCAACAGCACATGTTGGGAACACATTTCCCTTTAATGCTACTGTAACAGAGCCATGTTGCACAGTCTCCCACTGAATTGATGATTAATCTCCTCCTATAATATTTCTGTTCTTAAGTGAGGTGGGATCTGTCTGCCAGACACTTCTGGCGTGTTCTTACGTGTTCTTTCCCAGCATCATATCAACATAAATTCAGTATACTGTGCAGCCCTATATCTCCAGGGCACTGAGTGAGTAAAAAAGTGTGTTTCCATCCTTTGATGGGCGGCAGGGGAGTCAAACCATTTCCAGTCTGATGATGACGAAAGGGGTGACTGATGACTCCTCTGTGCAGCCCAGCTGGTACTCACTTCCTGAGCTATATATATATATATATATATAGCCTAAATGTATGTAAAACTTTTTTTTCCCTACTGTTCACATAGAAATATCCTAATTGTGATGTGAAATGGGGCTGTTTGGAAAGCAAGATCAATTTAGCGAAATCTGATATTATAGTAGCTAGTGTCTGGGTAGAGATGCAAAGACGCCACAGCAGGCTCTCCATGCATCGACCATTCAGCCAGATTAGCACATAGGCTAATGTGCTTTTTAAAACCTTTAATTATCCAGAGACAGTTGAGCAAAGGCAGCTTAGGTTTTCAGGGAGCTAGGAGAGCCCATGATGAGTTATCCTATTCAGTGATCTGATCTCAGCACAAAGCATGCTCAGACATGGAAGAGTGTTAAAAGAGTTTGGGTGTCTGTCTGTGTAGCCTCTGTCTTGAACGCAACAATTTCAATTTTCAATTTCCAAAGCAGCAAGTGTGTGTCTCTCGTGGAGCTTCCTGCCTAGCAGTGCAATGGAAAGACAGCTGAGGGGGGCGACGGTGAGGAAAGTAGGAGGGGCGCGTTGTGGGGCAGAGGGGTAAGAAAACAACTTGGAACATCCCGTAAATTCACTTAACGCCAATGAAATGTGATTCCTGTGGTGCTCCCCATCCACCCCCCTCTCTCCCTGCATCCGCATGAATACTGCTCAGACCTAATGACACATCTGCTGCTATAATCACCCATTCACTCACAGCAGACAGGAAGAAGAGAGGAGAGTCTGTCCTGTCCACCCCCCAGACACCCCACACCCCGGAACAGCACCCCCCTTTAAATCCTCCTCCTTTCACTTATATCACCCAACTCCCAAGCCCCAGATGACAGCACACAGGGCAGGGCCTGTCAGTGAATGTGTGTGTGTGTGTGAGTGTGCATAAACATGTGACAATGCAGGTTAATCATGTACCAATAACAGAGAACCCCGAGCCCCTCAATATCCATGTCAAACAGCCATCCTTCCTCCTCTTTACTAGTATAGGAGTGTAACCAGAAACCGCACACAATTTCTTCTTCACTCGAACGTCCCTTTCTCTGTACATTCGCTAGTATGCCTTGTGACAGGGGCCGTTCTAACCAATCAAACGTGAGTTTGAGGTTCTTACCTTTAATTTTGATTCTAGATTGGTTGAGATTAGCCTTCAATCACTCCCTTTCGCGGCTAGCTAGCATTATCGAAAGCTAAAAAGAGTAAGCGAACGATTACGGCAAAATTTAGTAACGTTACTGATGTAGTCGCTGTGGCAGCTGAAACAGTTGGTGATGATGTGGATTCACCAGCAGAGAAGAAGATGAACAGTTTTCAGAGAGCGGCTGAAGGACTTTGAATGTCTTCGGTATGAGAGCGGCGCGATGCACCGTGTACACTGTGAAGCCTGTGGGACGGAGATCACAGGTAACTGCGTTTCCAACGGAGTCGACACAGTTTAAGCGTGAGAGCTGAACTAAGCACGGAGACGGAGCGAAACACAAGAAATCCTGTGACAAGGTGACGAAGAGTTCAGGCTCGATTGGTCAGCCAGTTATTCAACACCGATGCCATTCGCGAGCGCACCGCTGCTACAGTTTCGTCAGCTCGGTACATATTCAGCGTTACTTACTGTACATGTATGTTGGTTTTCTATTTTAATTGTTATTGTGATGCAGATTATTTTATTAATATATTATTATATTGTAACCCATGTTGCTGTGGAGGTCCACTTCTTGTTGGACCGTTTTCAGGCTATACTGGAAAGGTACAAAATGGAAATGATTAATCAAAATATCTTCTTCTGAATGTTTCTGTTTTAAAAGTTCAACCATATAAAAACCAACCAGTTACAGTTGGATTGTATTTCATTAAGAAATGGCTGTATTGTTATGCTGCCACTGAAAACTTCTACCCTGATAATGATATTTAAATTATTTTAGCTTCAGAACATCCTTCATCTAGTAAGGATCATGTTGGTCCTGCCTGTGTCCTCGGTGCAGTGTGAGACGGGGTTCTCCACACTGAAGTGCATCAAGTCGGACATCAGATCTGCATTAAACCCCAAAACGGTTGAAGATCTGATTTGAATCAGTGTAGAGGATCCTCCTCTGGAGACGTTGGATGCCGCGGTCTCAGTGAAGAGATGGATGGAAGAGGGACAGAGAGCCAGGAGACCACGTTTTAAATCCTGGCCCCAGGATATAGTCAAAACACGTCTCTCTCTCTCTCTCGGCAGGACATTTATTACTTCCGTGACAGTAGTGCAAAGAACACCAATAGTATAAGGAAAGTGTAACACATGGTACATTTCACTGGGCTGTCCTGGGCTT
>OMOT01049802.1:9236-19318 GCA_900312575.1 Acanthochaenus luetkenii
ACTTCCTGTCAAAGCCCGGCATTGCCGCGAGCTTTGGGAGCTGCAGGGCCTCATTTCCGGACCAGATCACCGGCGGGTCCCTTCGCTGCGCCGGAGCCTCCTCCGCCCGGCGTGGCACTGACACGCCTTCAAAGATGAAGTAGGCAGGATTGGTGTAGCTCCTTGTGGTTAGTTTGGGAGGAGCTGCTGAGGACCTGTAATGAACACAGGCATCTTCAGGAGAATTCTGTTAACTGAACTACATTTCTACATTACCAGCCACACACGTTGTTTCACAAGATTTCACAACGTGTTATACAGCGCTCATGGGTTACAGTAGTCTTACGCACGACTGAAACACTGTTCAAAGTATGCATCACTTTTCTACTTTAGTAATATATTGATATTACATGATAATATTTAGAAGTAGTAATAAAGTGACAACTATACTGTCCCACTAGAGTTTAGATAATATATGTGACAGTTCAGCTGCTCATGGATCAACAGCAATTTGGAATGGACTTCTGTCAAGATTTTCAGAATAAAAGTATAGGAAAGTAAATCCGAACTTGAGTTTTCTGATGTGGACATACTTAGCAGTGTTCACAACTTCAAAATAATCCATAATCATCCCCCAAAAAACATCTTGCTGCATGGAAAAGTGGACACGTGACTTCACATGCAAACTGCTGAATAGTTGGGTGAGTTTTTCAACGTTCTCTAGCAAGCCATTGCCTGTGAGCTGAAGGCTTTCTGTTGCTTTACACTGATGCTAAGAAATACCAAGGGGTCCTCACCTGTTTATTGGGGCCCGTGTCGATCCAGGAGACAAGTGTCCCCTCCCGTGACCCTTTTCATCCTTCTCAAAACAGAACCACTCTGAAAAAGTCAAGTGACACTAAATGGACAATGTATTTCAAGATGACTTCTTCAAAGTCGGTTTGTTGTGTGTGGGATAAAGGCCAGGTCAGTATGAGATGCCACGGCATGGTAGAGTTTGTGTGTGTTGTCGTGGGGCCTGACCTGATGGCAAAATAATCCCTCTATCTGTCCTGTGTCAGTGGTTCAGGATGCATCTGGCCTGGGTCAGTCAACCAGGAGCCAAAAGAGGAAGCGGCCGAAAGATACCAGCAAGTGAAAGGCCAAGCCACGGACCATCGAGAAACCAGATAGAGGAAGCAATGTGAGACTCACGGGAGAGCCAAAGGATGCAGTGGCAGTCGAGACGAAAGTGTAGTAGGAAGTGATAGTGCAAGCAAGGGGAAGTTTAGGGGAGTAGCGGTTCTGGCTGACCCACCGTGGATCCTCTCCCGTGTTCCTCGCCTGTCCGTGGGCACGTGGACCCTGACCCGGCCCCTTATGGAGCCCATCTCCTCGCCCCGGTGACTCAGAAATGTCTCAAACTGCTCCAATGTACCGGTGAGTGAGCGCAGAGCCACACAGCATTCACCTGCAGCAGAGATGTAAAGATATAACTCTGGAGATCAAGGGCACCGATTAACAAAGTGACCACAAGGCAGGGAATTCATGAATCGGGACCGTTGAAAGACAAAAGGGATTTGTCGGTGACCAACCGTAGGACTCAAACCCGTCACATGACTTGACAGACAACAGCAGGTGCTGATCTTGAAGATACTCCATGTCGGACACGATCGGAAGAAGCTACGCCCAGACATGCACGGAACACAAGTTAACAGCTTGACTTAAATGACGTATTGTTCAACCATTGCCAAATAGACGGAGCCTCTGACCTTCGGCAGTTGTTTGGAGGACCAGCCTAGTTTGAGAAACCCGGGCACATCGCAGCTCTGAGAGTCATTCTCACTCGAGCGTCGCGTCTCTGTGAAGAAAGACGTACGTTTCTCACATTTTGCCTCATGATGCTTTATAGATATAGATCAAATGATGACTGCTTTTGAGCTGGCAGGATACCTTCCAGGCAACATGAATGAAAGTCAATGAAGAACTTGGCTTTGCTTGCCGTCTTCACAATGGCCTCGATGCCTTCGAGCTCTATCCAGGCCCTCTCCATGCTGGAATTCGGGTCTGTTAGAAATGCGGGGCAACACTTTGTCACATAACGAAGGGAATCGATCATATCGCATCCGTTTGTGTGTCCTAAGAGCCACAATAATGACAGCACCTGTTTTGGAGATGAACTGTGACGTCACCCCTACTTGGAATGTGGCAAAAACAGGTGAGTGGTCACTTGTGAAGATGTCATCTGTACAACCTGGTGAGAGACAAGTCCCAGTCAAAATCATGATATTACGCCACTCTATACACTATAAGTGCATTAACAACACTAAATACCTTGCCCTTTTTTATGCAGCAAAAATTACGTGAGAGTATATTAGCTTGAAATTGCATAACAGCTGATTTTAAAATACATTTTGAACATTGATTGGTGAATGTTAAGAGGCAAAAAGTGGTACAATGGTCTGGACCATTTTAGATGCCAAAGATTCTGCAACTTCCTGGTACCGGTAGTTTTTTGTGGTTTGATAGTTTGCTGAGGCTACACAGAAACAGAGGTTTAGGCTGAATGAGAGGAAATGACTCTGTTTCTTCATGGACCACAGACCAGGATGTAGGGGTTGACCGTTATTCATTTATAGGGCCACTGGCATGTTACGGTAAAACGATGAAAGAAATGCACCACAAATGTCTAATTCAAGTCTGCCGCATCGAATCCATCGCCTAAGTTTAAAGTCTGAATCATTTCCTTCGCTCTGCTTTCTTTTTTCATTTTGTTTATGTCTTGCCCATTTCCTTTTCTAGTGAAAGCTATTTTGAATACTTTCTTTTTTTGCTTTGATCTCCGGAGCTCACCATATGAGGTGCAGATGACGTGTGTCTCTGGATAGGACTTCCACAGAATCCTATCGCACCAAGATGGGACATTGACTCGCACCTGTAGGAACAGAATTAGGTTATATCTCAAGAAAACGTGTTTGTGTGTTTACTAATGTAAATGAAATGCATGGCAGACGGGGAAATATGCAATGGAGGGTGCGCTCCGTTCCTGTTATGCCAGACATTCCCTTTTCAGCTTGTGTGGGGTCATTTTTAACCTCCTATTTTTAGTGGTCATGGCAGCTGCTGTCAAAGCCACCTATCCCGACAGACCCCTTGTAAAATGGGGATTAGGTTACACATAAAGAATATCTTACGAAGCGAGCCATGGGTATACTTATACAGCACAGCATGTATGTAGCATCACAGGCTAAAATACAATATTCCTACAGATTAAATGTGCACGTGACAGTGTCAGACTGTGGAAAATGTAATTTAGAACAATGATTAAGACACACAATGTGACGAGGAGCCCTTTTGCCTGTTCTGTAACTCTGCTAGGTGAACTGACTCACCCCTGACGTCTTGTACTTCTGCCACAGGTAGCAGTCTCTAGAGCCCCGCTCATACCGATAGGTGGGTGGAAATGCAATCTTCTCTTCCTCTTAACCATGACAAGTAGAGAACATGTACAAAGTGGAGAGTGATAGCGAGGAGAGCAAAGGTAGATCCATATCAGACCTGGATGAAATACTACTTGCAAATATATTTTGTCTGCTCATTTTAGCCTGCTTAGATGCCAACTGTATGAGTTTTGCTACAGAACACAATACAGTCAGGGCCAAAAAGTTGCCAGACAATCACAGGAAGGTATTTGAAAGTAAATGTACAATATTGTCTGTGATGGGCAACAATACCAATATTTGAAAGGTCCTAATATGGTAAATCTAATACTCCAAGTAGGTTAAAACAAACACAAATATATATATATTTTTAATACTATTGGACCCAGGACTGAATCAAAGGATGAAGAAAAATAATCACAATTGAACTTTTTGATGCACATGCAACAATATAATTTCCACGATAATATCCGTTGCAATATAGAACAAAAGCCAATAGCAGGGTGGAACTCACTGAAATTGAGAAAGGCCTTCCTCTTGTGTCTCTCTCGGGTCAGCTGGTCTGCACACATGAGCTCCTCAAACTCCCTCTTGGACACGTGTTTCAGAATGTCCTGGAGGCAAGGGGGGCCAGTGAGAACCAGGAAGAGAGGGTGAAGGTCAGGACTATTATGCCACATTTACGATTATGGCCGTATGTTTTTACATTTGAGCACTGTGCTGAAAAAGGTAGCTATGAAAATCATACAAATAATGACTTGTTTGTCTGACCTGCACATCCAAGTCCAGTCGGTAATTGAGGTCTCCACACCAGAAGAGGTGGGTGAAGCGCAGGCTGATGTCAAAGGCACCGAGCTGCTTGTCACCCAGAGAAAGCAGTCTGAGGATGTCCACAAAGTTCTGGTTCCTCCTGAACATGATGTACATTACAGGACAGGATTTTGTAATCTTATTTGTTTTTCATTGCAAAGCGTAGACATAAAAAAGGGCACGCTTATACACCCTCACACAACATGGGGAGTGACACATCCCTGTCAGTCCACATGCACCTCTTTAGCGTTACAATAGAAATGTACCTAAGGACCTTTTCACTTCCAGAGGTGAGGTGGCAGTTCACGAACCCAAAAGACGTTCCGTTGAAGAGGAAGGAGACACCGACGGCTCCCTTGTTTCCTGAAACAGCAGAAATGTCCCAGTCAAACCTCTGAGAAAATGAAAACACATTTTTGTTAATCATGCACTGATGTTTTTGGCTGCTGGCCATGGTATCTTACGCTTTCCGTATTTGCTTTGTGTGATTATCTGAGCTGAGGACATTTTTGATGATGAGATCATGCAGGGCAGCCTACCCAGTGTGTTGCCCAGGCCAGTCTTCACACTGGCTGTGTTCACATGGCTGACACGGCTCTCATGCTCTGGCTTCACAAACACAGCCAGCCTCATATTCCAGAGGGATTGCACTGCCACCTACAGGACATATCCACACATCACAAGGGGTGACAGGAACGGTCTTTGTCAACCAGTCATGGATTTTGTCATAGTTGGAAAGGGTTCATTCTAAAATGTTGTGTATAAAATTCTGCATGAAACAATATAAGGAAAATGTTGTCTGAAATGTACCACGCAGTATCCGAAAAAATATAGATTACTGCTCTTCTCATATTCCATAGTGAGTTTTCCTTTCAAATCATTTGGTAAGAACAAGTGTCATTTAGTTCAAGTGATGGATATGTAGCTTTGGAATGAAACACCTAGTAGCCTAAGGAATACGAACTATATATACAAATACTAATTTTCTTTACCCCACTCTATTCCGGGCACGTTCATATTAATTAGGGAATTTCTGTTTTAGGAACTATGGCAGCTCTATGGATAATGTCTGCATCCTGTTCACAGGGAGGAAAGAGAGGAGAGACAGACGGGAGAGCTGAAGCAACAGACAGGTAACGGTCACCTGTTTGTAGTCAATGTGAGTGTAGCTGCGAAGGGTTGCCTTGATGAGCTCTGTCCACTCCCTCTCCCCCTGAGGGCTTTCTTGAGTCCCCAGCACGTAGATGTCACGGGGGAGCAAGGCGGTGGACTCGTCTGGGGTGTGTCCCAAACCACAGCAGGTCACCCACGACTGTAGGCTGCGGGGGGGAGGGGAGCCGCCTGCGCGCACAAAACACCGCCATAAGTCGTCCGAATAACCGTTCGCCTCCCCCTCTTAATAATTCATCAGTGAGTCGTGGCGATTATCAGCGTCACGCATTCTTACCCATATTCCAGGTGCCAACAAACACCGAGAGCACGTCAGGTTCACCCAGCTGGGAGTGTCTGGTCTTCATCAGCTGCAGGAGTTGGCAGAAGGCCTCACGCTTCTGTAAGAGACGACGCGGCCCCTTTGTGAGAGATGGGCGAGGGAACACTGGTATCCGATTGACCGCGTGACTTGTAACGCTGCCTTACCCTTGCACTCTCAAACATCAGCTCCCGCGGTGTGTTGCGATGGCTGTCAACCACCATGCGTACCTTGGCTGGACTGCTCTGGAACTTGACAAGCTGCAGGACTGAACGCCCACAGGGCAATTATACGGCACTGCCTTTGAGCAAGGCACTTGAAGTGAAAAGGTGGGAAATCGGCAACGCATAAACCATTTGCTTACTTCGGTCGTGTGAGACCGTCTCTACGCCAAATGACCCGGCCTTCCTGTCGAAGAGCAGCACTCCTGTGTCCACGTCCACAGAAACGGTCTGTCTGCCGTAGCGCACCATCTTCACCTGGACACGCGGAGAAACACAACTGTTAATACCTGTACATGGTTGGAGATAGATTACCTTTTCGGTCTTATCTTGTCTAGTAATCACATTGAATAACAGGCTACTACAGGATTGTGTAGCTCGTAAGAGAAAGTGCCCCTCTCCCCTGATTCACCTGAAAGGAGTGGACTGGCATTGGTCTGTCATGTTTCCTGACAGAGGTCGCAGTGACGGGTGTTGGTTCAGGAGGGGTTGGGCTAGGCTGCACTGCTAGGTTGTGATTGGTCACCGCATCCTGTAGCGCCTTCAATACCTCCAAGGGCAGAACATTTACAGCGTTAGAATTTAGCTACCTCTGTCCATTGTAAACACGTTTGGCTTCTTTTGCATCTACTCGTACTCATCGTACTCGTCATACTCATCATATTCATCATATTCATCATACTCATCATACTCATCATATTCATCATACTCATCATACTCATCATACTCATCATACTCATCATACTCATACTCATCATACTCATCATATTCATCATACTCATACTCATCATATTCATCATACTCATCATACTCATCATACTCATCATACTCATCATACTCATCATACTCATCATACTCATCATACTCATACTCATCATACTCATCATACTCATACTCATCATACTCATCATACTCATACTCATCATACTCATCATACTCATCATACTCATCATACTATCATACTCATCATACTCATATTCATCATACTCATCATACTCATCATACTCATACTCATCATACTCATCATACTCATACTCATCATACTCATCATACTCATAACTTACAACTGACCATTGCTGCTGAAGGTTGCAAGCTATGGATTTGATAGTATGCCCAGTTAGTAAACATACCCTTTTCTCCAGCGAGGAAAGGAGGCTGACCAAGGCTGTAATCTTAGACAACAGGCTGTCTAGCTCCATCTCTGGACCCTTGTTCCAAAGAGACAAGAAGATAGATGCAACTTGTTGACGCATATGTATGTTAATGCAAATCTTACACAGTTTTGCTTGTGACCCTTTTTCTATTACAGCACTAGAAGGGGGTAATGTTTCAGTATTTCTAGAGTTTGTGTAACCTTTACTGTTCTTAGGTGAGCATACTGTATGTTTCACTTTGTACCTGTGCCTTGGCGCGTGTCAGAGGGCAGCTAGGATGGTCGAACACTTTGGCCAGGGTCTCCAGACTTGACAGTGTCAGGTCGATCTCACTGTAGATCAGATCAACGCACACAAACGTGACCTTTATGACCATAGATCAAGGAGTCATTCATACTCAAGCTGCTCACATCCGTTGGAAGATAAACCCCAAAGCGGATCACTCAGTGCATGCAGCATGGAGCATTGCAAGTGTACTGCACTATGGCGCAAACAGCACCTACATTGCAAACTGCTTCTCGCCTTCACTTTCCCTTTGCATGTTTGTCTCATTATTAGCGATAAGAGCAGAACGATGCCAACCTGTTGAGGCCTAGGCAGGCAGTGCCCAGAGTGCGTTGGAGGTGGCGTAGACTCGTTGCCCCTTTATGCACGCTCTCGATGTCGAGAGGCAGCTCGCTGAACAGGTAGTCACTGAGCAGGCCGATCACCTCGCCTGCCATGCTGTTGAGACAGGAGAAAGGGGGAACAATTCAGACAGAGGTTTGGGACACCTGATTTCTAATGCTATGTATTTGAGGTTGTGTTTAAGATGGATTACTGTACCTGGATGTGTTCAGCTCCTGTAACTTATTCAGGAAAACGGCATGAGGGGCTGGTGTTGCTGGTGGCGCCGTGGAAGGTGCTGTATTGGCAGAGGCTGGAACTGGGGGCGGCTTCTCATCGTCTGTGCATCCGTAAAACATGAAATCAAACCTTTCAAACTAGTCGACAATCAATATTGCTGCTGTAACACCTGAATTTTCTCTAGGGGATCAATAAAGTGCAATCTAATCTAATCTAATCTAATCTAATATTGCTGTCCTGGTGGGGGAGGTTTGAGCCTCAGTGACACACTCTCTATATGCATGCATGTGTTCATTTCAGTGGTGCTCATTAGATAAACGATAGAGGATGCATGACGTAGTGTATGTAGTTAGCATGTTATAGATTTGTGGGCCCACCTGAGCTCTCATCCCCAGTGTCTGTGTCACGGGTAACAGGGTAGAGAAGAGGAGTGACCAGGCCCTTGTGGGGATGATGGTACCCCAACACCAGGTCCTCCAGCGTACGGAAACAGTTTACCTGCACCCCCTGTGTTGTCTGTGAGACACACGCGTGCGCGCACACACACACACACACACACACAAGGACATATACGCACATAAGTCAGTATGTATTTATATAAATCACATGAACCTGCTCACAGGCTGTGGTTACTCCAAACACAACCTAGAAAGGCCACAGTAGCTGTAAATACATGCAGATGATAAGGGACACATAGGAGCACGCAACGTTACATTCAGAACCCCATAACATCTGAAATAATGGGTAAGTATAGTTGTGTATCATCATTATAGCGGTGGATGGAGCTCTTGTGTCCATGGATAATGTGGCCAAGAGAGTGCGTGTAAATAGAAAAAAAGCTAGAAGGATTAGAATAAAACTTTCACCCAAAACCCAATAGAGTATGATTTGCTACTTCCAAAAAAAAAATGAAATGTACAAAACAAAACTTTAGAAAAACGATTTGCACTTATCATGAGAGGCTTCAATACATCACATGGGATGAGCCTAATGAGTGAGTCCGCCTTAAACAAGAACATAGAATCTTTAACCCTGAAACCCTTTTGATATAAGGTCATTTATTTGCGTGTCCTGTGTAATCTGAATTTGTTGTGTTATGTTTTGTTATGTGACGCCCCCTCCCTTTTGTGGGGGTGGGGGGGGTCCTATGTAGGGAACTAGGCAGAAGTAACTATTTGCATGACAGAAAAAGGCACATGCAGATGAAACAGGCGTCCCGATGGGATTCAGAGGGACTCTGCCCGGCACTCCTCTGAGGAGGAAAAACAGCTGACAGCTACTTCCTGGATACAGCAGTAGTTGGCTGCCATGATTCACTGTGTTCCAGCGTTCTACTGCCCAACCAGTCTAAGAACTCCGAAAAGACACGGTTAGGAAGTTTTACTTTCACTTTTCAGCCACAGGCAAGCTTGCTGGGATACACATATACACAGAAAAAGCTGCACAACTACACTCTAATACCACTCCAAGCAGCACAAACACAGCTGATGAAAGATGAAATAACATACATACACATAGGCCTACACATACATGTACACATAGACATGTTCACATGTATGTACACCCACTCACATGCACAAAATCAATATGGCACACACACTAGAGCAGAATACGAAATAAGCGCTTTTCATGTGTCTTTTTTTAGTCGTTGTTTTCATTGCGCGGCGAGAGAAACCATTCTATGGCACGAGCCACCTGGCTCTTTTGCCAGGAACTTTTCTAATAGTATCTTTCATCCCACAAGGCACTCTTGAAAAGCAATTAAAAAGAAATGAAAAATAATAAGACAGTGAGAGACAAAAAAAGAAACGCCCCAAATATCTCCATGGCCCTCTTGGAAAAACAAAAAGTCAAGCGTGCTACTTCTTAGTGGAACAAATCCAGTGAGGGAAAAATGCGTATTGGAGGCTTCTACTGATGGCAGTGGAAAAAGGACTGAAATAGAGTTTGGGGAGTCCTCATTTGAGAACGGATAACTTTTCCAAGCCAAAGCCTTGTAAATGAGCTGTAGACAATCGTTATTGAATTCTTGTCATTGGAGTTTAATGTGCAGAGTTTTAAAAAAAAACTGTGGTTTGTCCCTTCAAATGTTTTGTTACTTTCTGTGTGTGTGTGTGTGTGTGTGTGTGTGTGTGTGTGTGTGTGTGTGTGTGTGTGTGGGTGTGTGTGTGGGTGTGGGTGG
>OMOT01049827.1:7936-22256 GCA_900312575.1 Acanthochaenus luetkenii
CGCTCTCTTTGAGTCCGCAAGGCTTTGAGTTGTGAAGAGAGAGGGTGAGAGTGGAAGAATGATGGGGAGAGATGGGCCTGTTTGAAGCATCACAGTTGAAGTCCATATTCTTTGTGTGAAGCATATGGAGAGCACATGGGTAGATTCTCTCTCTCTCTCTCTGACATGCAGGGGCTTGGGTTCGAGGGCGATGCTCTGATGATGGTCCAAAACAATCTTCCTGCACTCTCTGGACATTAGTTATGAGGATTAGTCGTTTCCTGCTCCCAACAAAGGCGTCCCAAAATGGTCCTGTCTATTTTTAGAATGATATTGTGTTTTTCCCTCTCCATCTTCAGACAGCAAGGAGGTACAGTAGCGTGTGCACACCCAGAACTCTTGACCGGTGGCTTGATACAAAACGTGAGCCAATGAAAATCAAAGAAAAAGGAACTGGCTGTGGATATGTTTCATTCCAAAATGAAATATTATTTGAAAATATAAACTTTGAAATGTTTTGAAGATTAGGAAACTCAGATTGTAAAAAATTCTGAAATGGATATATAGCATTTTGGAATGAAAAACTGATATCTTAACATTTCACAGTACTGTGCACACTGACATACAGGACCTCACATGCAGTGCAAGACATATTCGGGACAGTAGACGTATGACACTATACAGTCCTACAAAGCCAAAGAGCAGTAGCTGTATGAGAAATCAAACTGATCTCCTGTCCTGGCCAACACTATAGTTGGTACAGAGGTGGACTGTGTATAATTTAATAGTGTTCATGTTTATCATTTTTGCTGATATGAAATCTACTCTTGTTATGATCTGTCGGTGTCAAAACATACATAAAGCCGTCACTGCTGTTTGCGTTTGTAGGGAAGTATAGTCAACATAGTATAGTCATGTATAGTCATCGATCTACAGCTTAATAGCACTTTGTTGTTTTGTGTTTTCTTTTTTTAATCCTTTGTAAAACAATCAATAAATAAAGTGTATATTGTTGCTGTTGTTATTATTATTGTTGTTGTTATTGTTATTATTATTATTTATGCATTCGTGCAGTGTGGCATACAGTATGGTTATGTGAGGGCAGTGTTGTTGAGTGTTCAGTGCATTGGTCGAATGTACCGTGAGGAAGTTCATCTGGGAGTCTCTGCTGAGTCTCGAAGTGAGAGGCATTGGCTTTGCAAATATCCATCAATGTGACATGGCATGCAATGTCCCACCACTGAGACGTTCGCTGAATTTATAATACCCATCATTTATGCAGAAATGTTACGTTTGGAAGTATTTTGAGTTATTGGGAGACAATTACAGATGTCTAGTTTCTTTGAAAGTGGAACTCTGAACTTGGTCTGCCATGAATCCTCTGACTCGCACATTACTCCACGGCTGCATGAACTCCCAACTGTAAACTACAATTACATTGCATTCCAGGTCAGTTTGTGGTCATCCAACACATTTATATTGACTTCCCCGGGCCCTAGACCACGAGGATAAATTCACCCAAATGGACCTATGGTGCTGCTTGCGGTTTCAATGCTATTTCATTTATTTATCATCTCAGCATTGTTAGTGGGTCTGTGGCTTCAACATTTGTCACTTGGACGGCCAACATAACATTCTAATGAAAAATACGGTCCGCATCACCAGTGGAAGTTGTCATCGTATTTCTGCCAAGTATCACTCAATTTAATTACAGTGTACTATCTGTAATTATTGCAATGCCACAGTGATGTGACTTGAAGAGACTTACTGGTACTCAAACGTCCATCTTCAAGGAAACCATTACGTCAAGTTGGTTTGCCCACAGAAAACATGTCCTGTGCTATCTGAAGGTTGCAGAGTATGGCAGAGCCGTAATGTAACCTACAGTAAGCAGCGGTGGCATCCTAGCATAATAAATGCATCTTGTCTTGGAATGTAAAGCGTTTAGTCCGCTTGAATCGCACTCTAGTGCGTTCCCCCCCCCCGGTGCGGTTCTTTTGGGCTGGTGAGAACACAACAATAGTACTCGGGTGCGCACCAAAAGCGGACCAAACAAAATCTGGTGCGATACGTTTGTGGTGAGAATGTGATCCGGCCTCTGTCCGACTGCATTTTGGTTCGCTTCACCAACCCATCAACTGATTTGGACCAGAGCAAATGAATAGGTGTGAAAAGGAACCGAACCAACTGAAAAACGAAACAATGTATGATTCTCGCATCTGGTGCAAACCAAGAAGCGGACCAGAAGCGGACTATCAGGTGTGAAACCGCCCTTAATCCAACACAGCACATGAATGTTGTATTGCGATATATAATGCAGGGTGTAGCAGAAGCCTAAAGATTAGAGAAGCAGGCTTGTGCCTGGAAGGTTAATTGTTAGGTCAATTGTTGATGTTAACAAGTTACTTTAAAATTAACCATTAACAAAATGCTGCAGATGTTGCTCTCATTTTGTAGGTGATATGGATGGGGTGTGTACACGTTTAACCGTGTACACGAAAATGTAACACTATCGTTTAGGATGGATTAAACAACATTTTAAAATGGTGCATGCTGATTGGATGAGCAGATCTGGAGCAACAGGAACCAATTAGTACAGGTGGGAGAGCCATGGAATCAACGTCTAAGCTAAGACGTAGACGTCAACACCATATAACCTAAATGTAGCCTAGACGGCTATGAACCATATAGACATGTTTTAAACAATCAACCTAAAATTGCTCAGTGGTTTCTTTTTCTTATTTAAATTTAAAGTATACTTGGCCCTTTATGCCCTGAGTGGGTTTCATGAAATACTTTCTAAGAAACATCAGTGTCAATGAGAAAATACGCTTTTTTTCACTTCTGAAAAACATATTTTATAGGAAGTTCATGATATATGGTTTCATCTGTCAACGGCAATACAGTACGTTCAAGTAAATTAAAGTGGATCAGGTCATTTGGGAGTGAAGGTCTTTTATAAGCAGCTGGGGGAGATAGCCAGGAGAGTTTATTGAGAATCTCATCTATATGAATATGAAATGTGCCACTATGAGGATCTTTTCTTAACCTTGACTTATTCCGGGAAGTGTTGCTGGGCTTGTTCTTCTTCAGCACTGCCCTGCTTCACATTTATACAGGAACACATCTAAATATGAGCAGCGGACTGGGAAAAACATATTCACTCCCACAGTCCAAGACATGCAAATATATGTGTTTGTGTGTAGTGTGGTGCATGGTGTGATGTACTATGTATATGATGCATGCAATGTAAAGCCCTTGTATAAACAGAGACATACTTGTATAAAAGGGCTATATAAATAAAGATTGATGTTAACCTCCTAGTGGTAATTCCAAGTAGGACTTGTAGGAATTTTTCTTAGGCTACAATATTTTGTCACAAATTGCGGAAGTCAACACAGGTGGTAAACATGGCAGAAAATCCACCAATGTCGGCAGTCCAAGGTAAGGTGTATTCACTCTAATACAATCAACCATTAGGGATGGGGGTTTTAGCTTTTTGAATTTTAAAATGCAATGTTTCAAACACATATCACCAAACATAACAAGCTGTTTCATGTGCAATTTGGCTATCTGTCGCTAGCTAGCTAGACGTGTTAGCAAGCTAGTGCTAGTGACATATCCTGCTCAGAAGCGGAGCTTGGCCTGGAAAGGGCCAGGCACGGAGAAACAAGAAGATTCCCGGTGGGTCTTTTATTCAACATCAATAATGACTAAGTGGGTAAGGGCAAATAATAGAACAGCCAGAACAGTCTGGTAAGTAATACAAGTATATCACTTTATAATATTAATAACATGCATTGGCAGCACTTGTGATGATTATAGAAACTTAACAGTGCATTGTTAAATTTCTAAATATTGTGACCCCCCCCGCCCTTTGTCCCACAATGGCTTGATCCCACTGCCCCACCCTCATGACGCAGGTACTGCTTTGTGTGAGTGAATTAGTGATGTACATTCCGTCTCTTTTCATTGAGTCGGCTCATTTGGCTCAGCTCACCAAAAAGAGCCGGCTCTTTCGGCTCACAAATGGCTCTTCATTCAGTAGCATTTCCGGTTTTTCAAAATCGTCCAAAGTTAGCGATATTTTGACCAATGACTGGTGTTTGTGCGCATCTATCACTTAAATTGTTCAATGGAATCTTAGTCTACCTTCTAATTACCAAAATAACATTATTTTGCATTTAGCTTGTTATAAAAACGATTTAAATAAATGTAAAAACAGTAAGACGCTATTACACATGTGCATTGAAAGTCTTGAAATAAATTGCACAATTAACACAGTGCGTAGTTGAACATTTCAAATGAAAACACATTCATAAAATAGAATATAATATTGCATCATAACAAAGTTGCAAAAGCATACAAAACAAATGTGCCAAACTGCAGCATCAGAACAATTCAACTGGTTTTCAAATTATTATTAAGATTATCTTATTATAGTGGTTTTAAGTATTTTTTATCGAAAAAATTATCCTCTTGGCTCTAAATCGTTATAAACGAACAAGTCAGACGTCGTAGGATCGCATCTAACTCAGACATCATAGGATCTATTGTCTTGTGTTCATTTAGAAAAGAAATCGGCTCTTCAGGTATGCGAGTCGGCTCCCAACGTTCACCTCAAAGAGCCGACTCGTTCGCGAACGACACATCACTAGTGTGAATCAGTCTGTCGGTGGTGTCTGACTTCCAGTAAGTAGCTCAAACAAAGGACATGTTAACGTCTCTTTACTTCTACCACTCAATACAATAAAACAGAATTGTCACCAGGCTTCATTTTCTCTGTGTTGAATTACACGTCGCTCTTTATGTTCGCTAGCGGTTAGCTGATGTTCGCTAGCTAACGGTAGCTAACCACTAACTAACGGTAGCTACAGTAACATCAACCAGTGTCAGCAGCTGTTTGAATTGAGTCAATGAGATAATCTAGCAAGGAATTGTGGTTCCTTAGCTGGAGTATTCGTGTCTACCATCTGACAGACACTCGATGCACTACTGTTGGGTCCGGATCTAACGTTACTAAGATCCAAATAAACGGCAGGTAAGCCGTATGAGCCATAGGTACGGAGTTAGTTACGCTAATAACAAATTATTACGAATAGGCTAATAAATCAAATAGAATTGCTGAGCTAATTGTTTAGCAACAAATATATTTGAAAGACTTGGCAACTTTTTGTAGATTGTCAGGCTGAGGCTGCAGCCACCATGTCCCAGCCCACCCCTCCCCCCTCTACCACCGCCGGTCCCAGCCGAGCCCAAAGTCCCTTCACGCTAGCAGCTAGAGGAAGGATGACAGATGATAATAATCCAAAAGAACTGATAAGAGTAGCAGTATCGATAAGAGTAGTAGTATCGATAAAATCCTAACGATACCCATCCCTATCTGCTCCATCAGATGTGGTGAAGAGGCGCCACTCTGCTCAAATATATTTAGCCTACTTGTTCTGTATAATGGGCTCTGTGCATAAGTGTAGCGACGAACTTCAGTTTTCCCCAGAGGTCGCATCGAACAGCAATGTTGCTTTTTTGAGATGTCTTCAAGATCTGCCTAAAATAAACATAAACAATGTCACCGTATCGTTGATGCCTGTTCCTCCGCTCCCAGAAGCAAGTGGGAAAAGGGATTCAAAGCACACATATTGAGTTATCTACACAACTACGAGGGTAAGCAGATAACTGTATCCTTAACCTGCCGGCTTTTTTTTTTTAGCTAGCTAGCTAACGTTAGTTACCGACATGTTCATTTATATATAGCTTTGCGTTTGTTTATGATGTTAGCTTGTCGTTTTATTTCATTTGAAACACAAAATTGTTTGTTGTTTACTGATTTAACTTTCCCCTCTCTCAGTTTCTAAGGAAGATCAGGGCTCAGGTGAAGTGAGTTTCAGGGCGTTGTGCTACAGGTCCGTGAGGAAAGCGGAGAAGCCTCATAGTTTGAGTGTAGGATGATGCTAGGATCTATAAGCCAACCGTAATATGCTTGTTACATTAATAACCAGAGTTCCTGGCATTCCTGGGATTCAGTTAGTGTCATAAATGTTAAATGTAATTTTAAAAAATAGTACATAGTATACAACATACTCACACATAGTACATAACATTTGGTATGTGATTATAGAATAGTATTAGAAATTGAAATAATTAAAAAACCAAGATTGTGTCCTAAAGGAATGATCAAACAATGAAACAAGCTAAGATAAAGAAGTATTTACTATGACATTTTACTTTTGCAGGTGGTACTGAAAGATTCCAGTCCTGTTAGCTGGTGCATCATAGCTGCACGTGTGGCTGGAACAGCATTATGCAACTACTGTGTTGCTTTGCCGTTCCAGTCAGCACATGTCTCACAGCTGAAGGTGCCAGTGGTTCCCCCAGTGGTCAGCTGTACCGAGGCAGAACAGCAATGGGACAAGCCCAGAACAAGTTTGAAAAAAAGGCATCTTAACCTGATACACTACAATATATCTTCTAAACTGTATCCTGCCTGACTTAATAGGGTGTGAAACCAGGGCCTGTGGATAAGATGACTGTGCTGTCTGCTAAGCCAAAGTGTAGCGCAATGACAGAGGGTGTAAGGTAACAGCTCAATATTGTTGATTTATTACAATATGCTACATGAATGTTTGAATGAAAATATGTGTACGCCACTTATATATGTTTTATATTACATTACAGCATTTAGCAGACTCTTTTATCCAAAGCGACCTACATGTCATACCGTTGGCAGAGGCAGCCATGCAAGGTACCAACCTGCTCAACGGGAGCAATTTTGGAGTTAGGTGTCTTGCTCAAGGACACTATGACAGATTTTTCCCCTGGAGGAGCTGGACTCGAACTGCCGACCTTGCAGTTGCAGGGCTCAGAACTCTACTTCCTGAGCTACTGCCGCCCCCATACAAGTATGTCTCAAAGGGCTTTACATTGCATGCATCATATACATAGTACATCACACCATGCACCACACTACACACAAACACATATATTTGCATTTCTTTGACTGTAGGAAGAAACCGGAGCACCCGGAGGAAACCCACGCGAACACGGGGAGAACATGCAAACTCCACACAGAAAGGGCCAGGCGAGATTTGAACCCAGGACCTTCTTGCTGTGAGGCGACAGTGCTAACCACTGCGGCACCGTGCCGCCCACACAGGAGTGCACCCTACAAAGGCCTCAGTGGGGACCTGCCTGGCCTGTCCGTCCTTCAGGTGACAGAGGTGTACAAGGACTTCTCTGCAGCTGAGGCACCGATGATCTGCAGCATGGGCATCAGCTGCGAAATGTTTGTTTTTTGTTTGGTCTGATTGAGATGAAGTGTCTGAAGGTGAAGCGCTACTTTGCCTGCCCATATCTCAGAATGGAGACAGGCAAACTGGAGCTAAAACAAACACATACTTACTGCTGGCAAGTGCAGGGGCAGATGCTAATAACTGGAATGGAATGGTGTGATTTTGTTGTCTCGGGCCAAAGAAGAAGAACATACTAATTCAAAGAATACAAAATGATGTGTTGGAGGTGATCAGAGAGAAAGTAGACAGGTTTTATTTCCATGTGTACATGCAGAAATGCCTGTAATGTTTGAAGATTGAGATAATATCTGATCTGATCCAATATGTAAATATTGTATATGTATGTCATATGTAAATATATTGTGCATCAATCATTTCTACCTTCACTGTTATGCATCAATCATTTCTACCTTCACCGTTATGCATCAATCATTTTTACCTTCACTGTTATGCATCAATCATTTTTAATCTCACTGTTAATGGCTAATGTTTTTCATGATTAATAACAAGCCTCCCCACCTGTTAACACAATAAAAGTGTAAATTGTCTGAGTGACTCCTGCTCTTTGTTTTTAATGAAGTTAACTCAACATATCTTCATACTGCTCCAGGTCCACACACAGGGTACGGCTGGCCACGTAGTTGTGGTCCGCGACCATTGGTACAGTTTTGGCTGCACGTTGACTCACACCGGTGTGAGCGCTGCCTTCAGACTGCACAGTCTGATTTCTTCTAAATCCACACTTTCTGCAGGGAAAGAAACACCGCCGACTGACGGAACTGCAACCTGCAAACGTTTTGTGCATGCTCAATGTGCTTCCTCAAACCTCATTTGTCTTCTTCTTTAGCGTTTTATGGGGGTTGGTTCCTCAAACTTCAGTTTGAGCAATAGAAATGTAAACTGTTTTAGCACAATATCCTACTTCTGATCTGCACCTTTATAAATTGAAAGTAATGTATGCTATGTTTAAGCATTTTTAGATATACAGTAATTTCTTAACCCCGTTGGGCTGAAAGTGCAGTATGTGTAATCAAACGGAGACTGATTCTGTGGTATATGACAAAAAATAAAGCATTGTACATATGGACGCACATCTGGTGCATATTTTTGATATTTACAGATGTTTATGCATTGTTTTAATGTATAATGTCTTTACTGCTTGGTCTAAAACAGATCTATACATAGCCAAAATTATCCTGGGCTATATGAGAGCTAAGGCATAGATGCGATGTTGAAATCACGTCTAGTGCTCAGTGGGTAAAAAAATCCCAAATTGCAGTTACATGGTTTCTACTTGACAGCCGTGATATTTAACATTCATATACATCAGATTATCGATATACTCTACTGGCTGTCTCCCCCAGCTGCTTATGAAAGACCTTCACTCCCTGCTGGCCTGGCTCACTTTATCCTGCCTAACTGGCCCTAAAATATGCTCTTTTATCCTCTTCTTGAGCCAGGTTCACCTTGAACACCAGGCTTACTGAGTTCAGCCCCTTTGCCTGGATCCCTCTGAATATAGCAGAGAGCATCAGACATTGGGAATGTGAAAAGATCCAGGAGGGCAGGGGATCAGTGACCTTGCACCCTCCTATCTTTGGCTGTAGTCCTGATTTACTGAAGCAGACTAAACCCTTCACCTTGGAGGCTTGGAAGCTGGATAAAATAGTCAGGAATGTCCCCTTGCCATCCATATCTGTTGCAGTCCCTCAAACACATCATCCCGGACCATAAATCCATTGACTGCTCCCATTTGAGTATTTGACTCCCATTTGAGCCCCCATTTGAGTCAAATACTCAAATGCACTGAGGGACGCTGAGGGACACTGAGGGACACATGAGGGACATGGGTTCAGCCATATCCCAGAATGAATTGTTAATTTTAACTTTCTTTATCCACAGAATATTTGCTCGCCACACGCCCACTTTCTCAGTAGCTCCCTGCCCAGTACAACCAGTCGTCTGCTGTTGGCCACTGAGCAGCTCCACTGGAGCAGTTGGAGATTAGAGGGGCAATGAGAAAAGCTTTTACTTCTCCATGGCACAAAATAACCACAATCACTTGTGGTACCTAGACTCACTGTTTTAGCTGTACTAAACTAAAACTTCGGGGGGACAGTCTGCCCAATGGCACGGTGGCGCAGTGGTTAGCACTGTCTCCTCACAGCAAGAAGGTCCTGGGTTCAAATCTCACCTGGCCCTTTCTGTGTGGAGTTTGCATGTTCTCCCCGTGTTCGCGTGGGTTTCCTCCGGGTGCTCCGGTTTCCTCCCACAGTCCAAAGACATGCAGGTCAGGTGAATCGGAGACTCTAAAAATTGCCCGTAGGTGTGAATGTGAGTATGACTGTTTCTCTGTCTGTGGGACGGCAGTAGCTCAGGAGGTAGAGTTCCCGCCCAGCAACCGCAAGGTTGAAGGTTCGAGTCCAGCTCCTCCCGGGGAAAAAACAACAAACTGTCGTAGGGTCCTTGAGCAAGACACCTAACCCCAAAATTGCTCCTGTTGAGCAGGTTGGCGCCTTGCATGGTTGCCTTTGCAAAACGGTATGATGATATGTAGGTCGCTTTAGATAAAAGCGTCTGCTAAGATGCCGTAATGTAATGTAATGCTAATTGTTAGCATTGGTCCAAGCCAGTATAGCTGAAACAGTGAGGCTAGGGTAAAATGGGAGCAGTCCTACATACCACTTTGGGGCTCAGTTAAATAATAATAAATAAATGGGTGCACTATCCCTTTAAAGACGCTTTAAAGTGCCTTGTTCATGGGCACATTGGCTGTAGTTGATGGGCGTAGGGAGAGTGTGAGTCTTTTCATTTCCCTACCCACATGTTCCCATGCTTTGTTCTATGGAGTAACATTGTGTTAGTCAAGGGATAGGCTGCGTCTGTGATATTGCTATGCTGCCTCTCTCTATTTCTCACACAAACACTGACAAATAGAACAGTATGTAATTATCTGCAAAACAACTCTGCCTCACTGCCAGCTGTACATTAGATCTCAATTTTGGGGGAATGTGTCCTAATATCTTGCTGGCACAGAACTGACTTACCCACAGCTGCACAGCTCAGCTCAGTATTACACCACCACCATCTATCTATCTATCTATCTATCTATCTATCTATCTATCTATCTATCTATCTATCTATCTATCTATCTATCTATCTATCTATCTATCTATCTATCTATCTATCTATCTATCTATCTATCTATCTATCTATCTATCTATCTATCTATCTGAGTCAGAGGACAGATAATCATTGTGCGGCCTCTTTACTGAATTATATTTATATCTTGTAGTCTTTTTTGTAATCTGCCTTTGATACATTTCATTCTAGTCTACCTTTTCACTCTCAGCTCTAACACAAAACCTGCTACAAATGCCAGTAGGCGAACACTGGCACCACACAAGACTAAGGAAATCCCTTAGCCTGGCGAGCCAGAGCTGCAGAAGTGGAAAGTAGCTAGTTACAGCTACTGATAGAGTTTAGATGTGATTTATTTTCTACATATATAATAGTGACAGAATGCAGAAAGAGCTGAGAATAAATAGCTGTTCATTTGAGATAAAAAAAACACCACAGGGTGTAAAAACATTGAGTACAGTAACTGTAATTAGTCTACTTTGAAAAATGTTCAGTGACGCTACTTCAGTGAGTATTTTCGAGTCTGTACTTCAACTTCTACTTGATAATTTGAAAGTATTTACTCCGACTCTTGCTTGATTAAGTTTCATTTTTAGTAGTGAAGTGGTGAATACATTACAATTATGAATTTCTGACTTTACCACTTCACCGCTGATAACTGATATTAGGGTTAGAACAATATTGGTTTCTCGATATATCGGGTTGATTTTGGCCTATTATGAAAAAATGTTTGTATATTTAATTCATTTATTTGAATTGTTCAGTTATGTTTTTTTGTGTAAAGTATCCCAGGGTTTCCTTACCATTGAATAGGTGTGGTGGGTCACCCTGCCTTCAAGAGCTTAAAGAGTTTCAGAGGCTTTTCCACCCTGACAAGAATAAACATGGAGAAACACTGAATACCTACACATTTTTGGCAAATGTAAAGATACTGAACATCAGCACAAAATATCAGCTTTCGGTGACTCCAGTCTAAAAATATCGGTATCAGCCTTCAAAAACCCATTTTGGTCAAACCCTAACTGATACTATAGCCATGTTGTGGGCTAAAAACGAATCATCCCCAAAACATGGACTGATAATGACCCACTGAATCATTTTTGTACAAAATCCTAAAGATTTTTGCTTGAAACTGAGTATTTTCTAGCGCGCTACCATTTTCTTGTACTATATCCCAGATAAGCACTCTTGGGTACATTTTAACCAAAGCAGCAATAGTTGTGCTTGATCTCAGCGCTCTTTCCAGCTGTAGATGGGGTTTGGGGGTTCCTACTGACGATCACAGGGTCAGCGGATTAGGAAAGCCTTAGAGGATATTCCATCTTGGAGTGATGTTAGATGTCTATCTACGCTGTCATACATAATGTAACATCCTTTTTACTTTTTCTATTTTTGCGTTTTCTGCAGATAAAGAATCACGAAACCACTGTTGCTGTGTGTGTGTGTGTGTGTGTAAGCCACCCCATTCCAGTAACCCCATCCCAGCACAGTTTAAATGTATTCTCAATTGGCTTATTGAAAAATACTAGCTTACCCTAACTAGCTAGAATAACATATGAATTTTTTATGGTGACAGAATAAGTATGCCATGTCCAATCTCTGATCAATTTGTTGTGGATAAACCTGCTGCCTGGTGGATATTATTATTTTATAATATTTTGTTGCCACATATTTCATCATGAAATTTGGCCGACCAATGTGCAGAATGCATTGAGGGAGAAATAGAACTGCATAAAATTTTTTCATTGGCATTTCCATATGAAACTAATTAGTGCTCTTTCTCGCTTCTCTCTCTCTGTCTCTAATTCCCTTTTTTCTATCTTTGTTGCTCACACAGGCTCTCCCTTTCTCCCTCTCTCGCTCTGTCTCTCTCCATCTTTCCTGAAGTGAAAAATTGGAATTAATTGGTTTCTGAATTAAAGAAAGCATGTAGGGATGAAAACAGGCAATAATTCCTTTTTACTCTCTCTGTCTGTGGTAGACTTTGGGGAATACTGGCAAACGAGCATTGGCCCTCAATTTTACCATTAACAATCACCAGCATCACTTAGAATCGAGGTGTTTCTATTAATAGAGCTGCGGGTCAGTGTTGGCATGCAAAGAATTGTTTTGATTTAACCTCGTGGCTCTGCAGCCGTTGCAAACCTTGACGCACTTCAGAGAGGGGGGTTTTCAGGCAAGGCGAAAGATGGGTTCACTGAATAGGCTTTTTTTTTTTTAAATACATAATTGTCTGCCTGTCAGGGGAACGGAGCGGCAGACAATCATAATTGGGAGAGAAGAGAGCGCTTCCACTCAAACCCATACGAATTAAAGAGATTTTCAACTCTGTGTCAGACTCTGACACAAAGGCACGATGTGGTGTATTACCTGAAAATGAGGCATTACACCGGCTTTGATAATGGGCCATTACGTCCATTCAGCATGATATGCCTAAGGGGTTAGGTAGCCGGTGTCCTTATCATACTAATCTATGCCTGTGTGAGGAGGATTGTCTGGAGGGCCTCTGCAGCGTAATCTGTTGAGATGATAACTCACTCAGAACATAGAACTTTAAAGTCATGAGCTATTGGGTACACATTTTGTGCAATGAAGAACTGAACAAGTTCATCGGTAAAACAATTCACAGCACACCCTACGTGACAATATCTGAGTTTAGCAATAATATAATTTTGTGAATTGGATCTAGCCCATAACTATACACAGATACAATATTCACGTTTTGGTGAATTTACTGCATACAAGAGTACACAGCTGTTGCATCGTTGCTCCACCTCCAAGAGGAACTGTTTTAATTTAGCTTCCTTTTCAGTCATTAGTAGGCACAAGAAAGATATAGCAACCCGCTTTTGGGGAAATTGTTGTGCTACAATATGCCTCTTGATTTCAGCAGTATAATATTCTAGAGAGAATGGTCAGCAGACAAAATCTGACTTGCACAGCATTATGGGTAAATTTGGATGTCAACTAAAACTTGGCGGCGAGCAGTACTTACTATTGCTATTGGGATCATCAGCCCCACCATCAAAATCTGTAACCTCATGGGATGCCAGGTCACCAAAACCTTGTCCAATAAACGAGCTACTTGTGAGTCCATGTGACTTTTGTATACAAGCCCTGTTTTGCTTGCTAGGGGTCAGTGTGAACATAAACAAACCAAATGCAAAAATGCAATGTAAACTTTTCCACTGGGGTTTGGACCAATGAAAACAAACTGTAGTTACTAAGTCACTCTGAACAAGAGGTGCAGCTAAATGCCTAAAATGTAAATGTCAGAAAATGTAACCACTTAAAAAAATTAAAGACAACGGGGAAAGGTCTTCCAAGGTAGCCCAAAGATAAATCAATAAAATGTTTACAGATAGGAAGTACCTTGAATGCAAAAAGTACGTTTATTATTGCTCCAAATGAAAATGTTCAATGTGTAATATGTAAACCAGACCGAAGGCACCGGTGTCTCTGACCCCACACACAGTTCAGTGTTTGATCCTGTGCGGGGTGCAGATCAATCAGAGAGCTATCAGTGACGTCACAGCGCTCTGAGCCCACCGTGATGAATGTGGTGTCGGGGTTCACACACTGGAGGCCATGGTTATCCTTCATCTGTGTGTGTGTGTCTTTGTGTTTGTGCTTGTGCTTGCATTTGTGTGTAATTGTGTGAATTATTGTGCGTGTGTATGTGTGTGCGCGCATATGTGTGTGTGTGTGTGTGTTGGTGGGTATGTTTGTGTGTGTGCCTGGTATCATCATCCCATGCTCTTTAGTCCCTGCAGATAACCCCTGATTAGAATGTGGAGGTTAATCCAGGAGTGACGAGGGGGGACGCACCTCGACATTCTGCATCTGCAAGCTTTCAGTCCTGAGGGATTTGGCTGTCCAACAGTCACTAACACAATGAGACGACTGTCCCT
>OMOT01049829.1:2881-14956 GCA_900312575.1 Acanthochaenus luetkenii
AGTTGTGATTTATTTACGCTCTTGCACACATTGTTGATTTAATGAAAAGATCGTTTGCTGTTGTAACGGCTGCGTTGCTGCGTAAGCGAAAATTGTGACGTCATACTGCCGTGGAGTCCTGTCTGAAACCAGATTCCTGTGTAGGAAGCGCCATACAACAAAGCGCCGTTGACTGATCAGACAGCGCAGCAGACAGGTGCCATCTGATTGGGACGCAGCAGGCAGGTGCCATCTGATTGGGACGCAGCAGGCAGGTGCCATCTGATTGGGACGCAGCAGGCAGGTGCCATCTGATTGGGACGCAGCGTAGTGTCGAGGCAGACTGCAACATGGCCTTCTTCGAGCTGACGCATTTAGGGTATCAAAACCCCATTGGGGATAAAATGATAGTGAAGGCAGAACGAACGTCTCACTCCCGGGGTAAGAGATGGGTGTTTGCTTTGGTCAGTTAGTTAGTTAGGGCCAAGCTTCCTCTTTGCATGAACGTTACTTAACCTGCTTACAGTTGACAACATTAAATACACATTTAAAATAGCAATGATCTGCTAACGTTACCTTTGTATTACTCGTGCTTTACGTATTTAATTGGACAATACTGAACGGGGTAACGTTAGCTAACGTTAGCTAATGTAACGTTGGGTACCGTTAGCTAATGTAACGTTGGGTACCGTTAGCTAACGATAGCTATTGTAACGTTAGCTAACATTAGCTATTGTAACGTTGGGTAACGTTAGCTATAGTAACGTTAGCAAGCTGTTAGGTGTCCTCGAGGGGCGCCCATGGGGTCCCTAGCAAAACGAGGAAGGGTTTCATTTCACTATTATCTCACTCCCCAGAAGTTAAAAGGATAAATGTATGACTATTTTGCTCGCAGGTTTCACTGTCCCCACTAACCACTTCCCTAACGTTACATTATATATTGTTATGTAGCCCTAATTCTGTACCAAGTCATATGTAATAACATTTTGTGTCTCCTTACAGATGGTGGGATTCAGTTGACATCAGGGTTGCCCCCGCCTCTTCAAATACCGAGCCGCCTGAGATGTACAGACATTTGCAGCGTTTACAACCAGCCTCTTCCCCACAGCAGTGGCATACACCATGGGAGCCAGGAGCAATACAAAGAGATGGTCAAACGGGTTAAAACACCCAGATGTGAGTACAGTAGACGGGGTATGGTGTAATCCAAATGAAGTTGATCAAAGCTGCAGCTTCCCCCCCCCGGTTAGGACTCTAGTACATTTTGATTTGGAAGCTATGACAAGAAATGAATGTAACTTTGTTCTTGATCTCATCTCTTCTCCAGCTCCTAACCAGCTGTACGTAATGCCTGTGACGGACAGCCAGCAGTATGGATGGCTGTTATCCAGGGAAAAGAGTCCTGAATCATGGGCCCAAGTCAAAAAACGCTTTCCCCTGACGAACAGTGAGATGACCAAGTGGGTAAAATATTCCAATCTGATTTTTCAACTTTTTCATAGTTTCTAGATCTCTGATTGTCATCCACTTGTTACTTTCACAGGTTTGTAGAAGAAATGTTGTTGACGAACCGGGACTTCAGCCTGTTCTAATTACCCACTCCAGGACACACACACACACACACACACACATACACACACACACACACACACGTTCATACACAAGGCAAGGCAAGGCAAGGCACGTTTAGTTTAATAGCACCTTTCATACACGAAGGCAATTCAAAGTGCTTCAAATAGAGTAAGACACAGAATACGAATAAAATATTAGAATAAAAAAGAATGAAATAATAGTAAGATAAAAAAACAAATAAAATAAGGCCAAAAAAAGTATCATAAAGAACAAAAATAATTATTAAAATAAATAAATACAAGTGCAGGAATTCACTTACAAAAGGGATAAAAGTGAAAGAAATTAATCATGTGCAGAACATAAATGTTTTCAGCCTAGTTTTAAAAATGGCCAATGATTGAGCACGTCTTAGATCTTCTGGAAGTTTGTTCCAGGTGTATGCAGCACAATAACTGAACCATGTCTCACCCCGTTTTGTTTTAACTCTGGGAATGGTTAGTAGACCTGTCCCAGATGACCTTAAGGGTCTAGCAGGTTTGTACGGTACAGGCAGGTCAGATCCTAGGTCCTAGGTCCTAGACCATTGAGTGATTTGTAGACATGCAGCAGTATCTTAAAGTCAGTTCTTTGACGGATTGGAAGCCAGTGCAGACTTGAGAATTGGCGTAATGTGTTCACATTTCTTGCTTTTGGTTAGGGCTCTAGCACCGGCGTGTTGAATACGCTGAAGCTGTCGAGCTCATTTAGGGTGGTTTCACACTACGGACCCGGGGCCATTTCCAGGCACGATTCACCCCAAAGTCCGGATCGTTTGGTTAGCATGAACACTGTTCTGTCCAGACCACTTGAAAAGGTGGTCTGGGGGACCGTTCAGGTTAGGGATGCCCCCCGAACTGGTTCTAAATTAGTCAAAACTGGAGTATCGATAAGATCCGACGTTATCGGTTCTGCCATCGGTAGGTTCTCGCAAAATTATGGCGTAAGATTTATATTGTGGAAAATGTGTTTTTCGAGGAATGAAACGTCCTGAACAAAATCTTGTTTGCCGCTTTCTCCGTCTCTCTGTCGCTCTCTTTCTGCGTGAGGAGCGGGGCTGTGCTCTTACACACACATACGGTACTGTCAGGCGGAAATCCCAGGGGAACACGACCCACTCCACCCTGGGGAAAATGTGATTTGTCTCCCCCCAATATATCTCTGTAAACATAACTATGTAATTTAAATAATATTAATAACACGCAATGACAGCTCTTGCGATGATTATAGAAACTTAACAGTGCGTTAAGTTTCAAAAGATTGTAACCCCCCGCCCTTTGTCTCACAATGGTTTGATCCCCACTGCCCTCCCCTCCCTCTCTCATGATACAAGTACAGTGTGTGTGTAAGTCTGACAGTCTATCGTTGGTGGCTGACCTCCAGTAAGTAGTTCAGACAAAGGATATGTTAACATCTCTTTACTTCTACCACTCAATACAATAAAACGCATCTAGCTAAAGGTAGCTACAGTAACATCAACAGCCAGTTGGCAGCTGTTTGAATTGAGTCAATGAGAGAAGGTAGCAAGGCAGTGTGGTTCCTTAGCTGGAGTGTTCGTGTCTACCGTCTGACAGGCTCAGTGCTCTACTCTTGGTTCCGGATATAACGTTACTAAGATCCAAATAAACGGTGCTAATTTGTGTGCATTCTAAATGTTTGCGCCGGTGATTTACTAAGAATAATTATGTAAATGACAACGGGTGCAAACGTGGTGGAGACAGTAAGAGGGTTTTGCACCGTGGAGAGTTTGGACGGGCAACAGAACCGCAGAATGAATTAGATGTGTTAGTGGAAGAGGCTTTGCTTGCAGTGTTCTATCTCCATCCACGTCCACTGCAGGTAAGCCGTATGAGCCATAGATACGGAGTTAGCTAGGCTAATAAATTATTACGAGTAGGCTAATAAATAAATATAATTGCTTAGGTAATTGTTTAGCTACAAATATATTTGAAAGATATTCAGGCTGAGGCTGCAGCCACCATGTCCCAGCCCACCCCTCCTCCCTCTACCACTGCTGGTCCCAGCCAAGCCCAAAGTCCCTTCACGCTAGCAGCTAGAGGAAGGATGACAAGAGGATAATAATCCAAAAGAACCCATAAGAGTATCGATATAGTACCGAACCGATATGAGTATTGATAAAGTACGGAACTGATAAGCAGTATCGATAAGAGTAGTATCGATAAAATCCTAACGAGACCCATCCCTAGTTCAGGCGTCCCCTGGCACGGAATGATTCAAGTGTGAACACAACTGAACCGTATGCGTGCAGCACGAGCCGATCTCAACCTCAGAACACTATACATACGTAATAAAGTAGGAAGGCAGGCGAAAGGGTCTTCTTGCTGTATCGAAGTGCTGATCTCATCTCTCAAGTGTGCTTGGGAACGGAACAACATTGGTCATGTGAAAGCTGGCTGAGTGGGGAGGGGGGACCATCGTTCTCAGGGAAGGAACCGGGGCAACTAATGGTATCGTAATGGTCTTCTGTCACAACCGTAGCTAGGTCTGACAGAACACCATTACGTTAGTCTACCCTACTAGAAATAAAAGCGTGAATACGCTTTTCTAGGTCTTGTTTAGACATGAATCCTATTCTTGCTATATTTTTCAGATGATAATAGGCTGACTTTGTTATTGAGTAGATATGGCTATTAAAATTGAGATCTGAATCCAAAATAACACCAAGATTTCTGACCTGGGTTTTAGTCTGCAAAGATCGGGAATGAAGGTGAGCATTGACTTTCGTCCTTTCATCATGGGAACCAAAGACATTTTTATTAAAATATGTAAGAAAATTGAAGAATTGTTTGTGAATGATGCTCAGCGTTTCAATAAGTCTTCACTCAAGAGCTTTCAATAGTCCATGGGGGTAGTGGGGTTTGTTTTTTAGCTAGATTAGGTGCAGTATTGAATAACATTTTAGCTGCCAGCAGTTTCATGGAATGTATAACATTTTTGTTTGTATATCAGGTCATGTGCATTATGGTACTGGGGAAAGAGAAGACTCAATGTAGACCACATATTTTGTATCTTCATTCCAATAAAATATTAATCCAATTAATTGTGCTTTTTTTCATTACATTTTTAGCATGAATCCTGTATGGGTATCAGGTGGGGGATTCCTCTTTGACCTGGTTTCTTCCATTCTTTTACCTAATAAGGTTTTCGTGGACATGGAGGGTCTAAGGCTGGTGGTGCCGGTAGTTTAGGCCTTGTAGAATAGGTAGGCTTGCTATGAGTTGCTAAAATGTATATTGTTTGTCTTGTGCTTGGTTCCGTTTCCCTGTTTGTCTTATATTATTCTGTAATTCCATTGATTGTTGTTCAGGTAGATCTAGTTTGGCTCATTTTCTGTAAAGTTCTTTGAGACATGCTTGTGATAAAGGGCTGTATAAATAAATGAACTTGAACTTACATGTATACTGTATATTAGTAGAGAGTAGTCTAGGTGGTTATCAAACCTGCCAGAGTGAGCTCAGCATAACTGGAGGTTTGCAGGGTGGCTGGATATCCGAGGAGAATTCAGGAAACATTGAACAGTTCACAAACATTTCATTTATTGTTGGGACGCATAACGGCATACCTCCTGAAGAAATCGTACATTGACACTTTAGTGCAGGAGGATGTAATCCCGAAGGTGCATTGAGCACACGAGTGGTTTCTCAGGTCATCAAGGACGCATGGGAAGGCAAAGGAGATCTGGCTGTTCTGTGGCTGGACCTCACCTATACCTACTGGTGCATACCCCTTAAGCTGGTGGAAAAAGTGTTCCATTGGTACCACGTCCCATTGGTACCTTCCGTTGTGGATAGCTGTGACATTCCTGCCCGTTGGCTCCGTCAGGTGCCTATTGGGTGCGGTATATCCAGATTAGACATGAGGCAAATTGAGCTTGTTTGATGGCGCTCACCAGAGACAACGGGCTTCCTGTTCTAAACTATTAGACCAGTAAGTTGGCTAGTGGTCCAGCCCAAACAAGGTGGCAACTCTGAAGGAGTCAGGCTTTTTCTTACCGTTTTCTGTTCTTTTCACAACAATATCCCCCCCGGCCATTGGTCAATGGGGATTCATCTCTTGTTTTTAAACTACCATTACCACCATTCCAATTACAGTACCGTAGCGAATACCTTTGTCTCTTATACATACATTTTATTTGTGCTATTATTTATTCCATTTCCATGAGTTCAGTGAATCCCTGTGTACATGTAGTGTGGTCTGTGTGAGAGACACTACCTACTTCCGAAGCAGGGATGCTGTTTCCAGTTACAAGGTCATTGAGTAAGCCAGTCAGCACACACGGCAGTCTCAGTGGACACTTTAAAAGATTCTGAGGATCTAGCTGTAGCTATAAAGCATGTATACATTAAACGCTGAAGTTCCTTGCTAGTACTGTAAGGGGATGTAAAAATACTTTGCATTACTGTATGTATGAGGTTATTACATTATTAAACTAAAGATAAGTTGGGCCGCTGTTGCTATCAGCCGCTGGCAATATATATTTGAAGCACATTAAGAACCATACGATTAGTAATTATATTACCACACAAAACAGCCATTGATTTTGTAAATTATTTTTCTT
Source organism: Acanthochaenus luetkenii (assembly GCA_900312575.1). NCBI lineage: Eukaryota > Metazoa > Chordata > Actinopteri > Beryciformes > Stephanoberycidae > Acanthochaenus > Acanthochaenus luetkenii. The sequence continues at coordinate 9,048 of OMOT01049829.1, forward strand.
CAAGGGGAAATGTTATTATTCTCTTTGTCATAGTGCTCAACTCTTCTTGTACTTCACCTTTCAACTCCTTTTGAACTCAAGGAAAATGTAAACAAAACAAATACGGAAGGATTCATCAGGCCTGAGTAAAACACTGTTCCAGTAGTATGGGGACAACCTTCCTCTCCTGCTCCCCGAAAACATCCCAAGAGTTAACAATCAACACAAGTCTATGGACAGCCAATAGAAATAGAATACATACAATGCACATTTTAATAAACTCATGTCCATTCTATATTTTCCTTATATGAGTCGCTCTTCATTGGTCACAGTTCACTTGATCGTTTCTGATTTCTGAACTTCACTGTTCTCTGGCGCTCCCACTATGCCCGAGGCCAAATATCTTTGCACAGGAGGGACCAATAGCAGAAGGCTGCATGAGCTGGCTTTGGTACAAACATGATCAACTGTTGGTTGCCATTAAGAGTGTCGGAAGATCTAAGTCAGGTCTGATTCTTTCATCTTAATGAAGAACTGGCGTTACGGGAACCCCTTTAAACGTGTTGGACGAACCAAGATCATTGTAGTGATGTGAATGTTTACTGAAAATTAGATTTGACAAGCGCTCATCCCCTTCTCTCCCTCCACACTGTACATCAGCAGTCCAGATAGGCCAAGCAGGCACAGTTCCTGTTCAGTGTTCTCCTATTTGTTTTAAACTTAAGGCAATCAAACGCAGCCTAAACTAAGTCCTTCCAGTTCCGCTGAAACACTGATTGTGAAAAATAAATAAAATAAATATTAATTCTGCCTTGTCCTCTTCAATACATAGCGTAATACCAGAGATGTGGTTATGTGCTGCCATTTTGAATGTCTAATTAAGGAGAGGTTTAAGGCGTGTAAGGGAGAGGTCACCTTAAAGCCTGACTGAGATTTACAATACTGCAGTAGTGGCATACATACACAAGTACAGTGAATCATCTGTATTTGTGTGTTTACTGTTATGCTTTTGTGAGCATACACCACTTGTGTTCTGCTGCAAAGGCAGTTAAATATTATTACTATACATTATCCTGTCTTTCTCCAGTTGAAATACTGTATTGTACATAAGGATTTCACAGCAGAATAGGTTGGCTGCAGTTGATCAGTTGGTACCAGTGAGCTTCAGCTTTACATCTGGCATTTTACAAGAAAGCGTGCTGGTCTTTGATCCTTTTCATTGGAATGGAATCATCATAATAAGCATAATAATTAACCAGAATCATCATAATAATAACGACATTAAGAATATAGAAATGATGGATACAGAACTGATACAAAATACCCAACGTTAAAACAAACAAAAATGAAAAACCACAATCAGACATGCTTCAGAGCGGTTATGTTTGGCAAGAAAGCAGTTTTGTTGTTTCATAAAAACCTCACAGTGAAAATAGTTACGCCCCTTCAGGATTACAAAGCACAGTATTCAGTCAAAATCAATATATCATATATTTCTTTCCTTCATCTATTTCCTCTTCTTCTTCATAGAAGAATCACGCCGTGTTGTACCATTGCATTCAAATCCAAGGTTTCCCTCTGATGGCTCTGGAACGTGTTGTTGATCGAAGTTCCTTCATGTCCATTTGCACCAAAAAGGGAAGGAGCAGTTAATGACAATATACGTTATGGCTGAAACCAGCTGTCTATTGGCTGCTCAAGCTCTAAGGAACCAATCTGACATGGAATGAGGATGAAGAGGATCCTAATCATAGGTAGAGCTATTTCTCCAATAGTTTAGATAGAAATACAGTTTTCCAATATCACTCTTCAGTAATTTTGTCTACAGGTTGAGGGCATCATCATCTTCTAGAGACAGTTGATGGATCAGCTCTTTGCTGACTGAATGATAGACAAAATGAAAGTAGTTGTACATATTTTATGAAAACAATGAAGAACTGCCAGCAGTGGGACAAAATGACTGAGGGTAGGCCTACTGCCAACAGATCACTGCTGACTTTAGCGAGAACATATCAGACATGTCTTGACTTGTTTTTAGTAAATACTTTAGTCTTTGGTCAATAGTTTCCTCCTCAAATTATACATATATTAATACACACACAAATATGCATGTACATACACACTTATTAACGTGTAATAAAATGGATATTTGTGCACGTATGTATTCACACTTTTCATAAAGGACCTTTTGCACGAAACATCAAGATTGAAATAAATAATTAATCCAGAAACAAAATATGAGTACCTGTTCGTAATTATTGTGAAATAAAAATGACTGAAAAAACGACAACAAAAACACACAAAAGAAAGAGTAGCCTTATGTACAGCGTTTATCTTCTTTCGACACAGGCTAAAAGGCGGTTTTAAATAAACAGACTTTGCATCTTTCAAGAAGCCTGAGAGAGAGGCTAGACATGAGAAAAACAATTGTCCTTAAGTGTGTATGTGGGCCAAAATGGCTGTCAAACAAGAACATTTTCCTCTCATCAAGTACACTTTCCTTCTGAAGTCGTAAAGTCTCAAAGTCTTTTCCTCTTTGCTTGGAATTCAAGTGATGGCATTGCTAGTTATTTAGCCATTAGCTCACAATGTGAGTCCTCGCTCAGTGGTGCTGTGTCCTTGCAGTGGGGACCATCCCAACAACTGCTGCTGTGATGGCTGCTAACTGTTGGGCGGTCCATCGTTCAGGAAGTAGGTTGTCATTTCCCCTTTACCTTTGACCTTAACAACTCCACGGCACTCAAGCACGTACCCTTTGTTTGCGAGCACCTGGTAGAGGTCTGTCGTCACCTGTGGGCAGAATGGGAGCATGCAAATTTACATTTGGATGATTGTTTACCTCATAACATTTTAGAGCACAAAGCATTTTGGGGAAATTGAAAAACGATTATAAATTCATTGTAAAAACAAAACGATTCTCCTGCATTGTTACATTGTTTTACTGCCGATACAACATAGTAGTACATGATCCCTACCTGTATGCGGTCAGGTACTCCTGTGCTGTCCATACGACTGGCCACATTGACTGTGTTTCCCCAAATATCATATTGTGGCTTCCGTGCCCCAATAACCCCTGCTACTACTGGTCCGATGTTAAGACCTGGAAATACAAGAATAACAGAAATAATTTCTTTACAGACATTATTTCCTTTACTCCACATCGGCAAAGTCGCTATTTCACCTGTTTATTATATTACAATGATGATTTGTGTGATTCATAAATGATTTGAACCTTGAGCTGAGCAACATTTTCATCCGGCTTCTACATGCTGTCAAAGAGAGGGAGCAGCTACTTCCCCTTACCTATCTTCATCTGGAAGTTGTTGAAGGAATGCTCATTGATGTATTTCATCTGTTCCCTCAGTCTCATGGCGTAGTCGGCCAGTGCAGTAATATGGGAGCGGCCCTCTTTGTCGTAGGTGGAGTCATTGAGACCAGACGCCGCCATGTAGGTGGAACCAATAGTCTTGATCTTCTCTAGCTGCCTGTACTTCTCTTCACTGATGATCTGAGGTGAGGATAAAAAAAACAGGCCATGGTTACATTTTGTAAATGCAATTTCCAAAGTAGAATAAATCATTTTAAAATTAGCTGAGGTTAAAAAGGTTTTTAAAAAAGAAAATCACTACCATACAGACAAACACAAATGAGAAATGATGACGGCACACTGATCCTACAAATCCCAGACTTTACCTCGTCAAAGTCAGCGATGATCTCGTTGAGCAGCCGGAGACACTCCACTCCCTCGTTGTTGGCCTCCAGCTCCACGTAGAACTCAGAGAAATTGCTAATGGAGGCGAACATGACGGCCACACACTCACAGGACTGGTAGTACAGCTCGTCGTTCCGCCGCTCACGTGCCAAGAAGTGGGCAGCTACATCCTTGGGCAGAATATTATGGAGGAGGCGACGATTGTAGGCCTGCAGCTCCTCCATCTCCTCCTTCTCCTCTGTGGCCTAAGACAGGAGGACAGAGAGAACGATCTGAATATACATTCAATGTGTATGAATGTAATTTACTGTCTGGTAGACAAGGGTGGAAGTAACTAATTACACTTGCTCAAATTACTGGAATCTTTTTTGTGTGTGTATTTGTACTTTTGGGAGTAAGTACAGTAAGTAATTTTACTTTCACTTAAGTAGTGTACTTCACTACCGTTTACCCATTACAGAGTACACACTTTGTGGCTCTCCATAAGCATTAGAAACGGGACAATCATAAATTGACAAATTGTGGAGCCATTCACAGTGAACGGTCAGTCAGCAAAGAAGAGAAGAAGAGTAATCTGGCTTTACTTTGTTCGTGCAGTTTATTTTGTAATGTCCAAATTTTCCAATGAAAAGAATCGACTTTGAACTCTGTGCTCTCTTCTTTTGCATTGCATGGGAAAGAATCTAACGATGTTCCCTTTTCTAAAAAGTAACTGCAGATATTTACCCTCACGTAAGCAAAGGCATTAATGAACCATATTGGTGTGATGCATTCTCATCAGCTCGCTTACTGATGGACAATTTTGAGGCTTTTTAAACAGTGTGAAGAGACGCCTGGAAGTCAGCGAGATCTGTAGTTAACATGGTAAGATGGTGCCCTCTAGCGGATGTTGTAGATACCTGTAGTTTCCACAGGAAGTCGAGGCGTGCAGTAGATTCAACCTGCTGGGCGTGCAGGTACAGTGCCAGGACAAAGACTGTGAGGATCACTGGAGTCATGACCCTCAGGGACACTTTGGTCACAACAAATGGGCTGCAAAGTGATGGAGCAGAGGTCAGGTTAGGGTCAAACTGATTTTGATTTTGTCTGATAGAATGGGAGATGAATGCCTTCAAAGGTCACATTGAATGTAATCTTACCACTGGTCTGTAGTTTCATTGAAACTGGACCTAAGTGTAAAAACAAATGCATCAGATGTTTAAAGGTGCAGGGACTTTAATAAAATGGTTTGATACAAAATACAAAATGCAATTCTCACCATTGAGCAGTAGTTTCATTTAAATCACTAAAAAAGGAAAATAATGACATTAGAACACCTAGAGCAAAACAACAAAACTGCAGTACAACTGAAATAATATTGTATCTTAAGAGTCATATATGCTTTGATTCAAGGCAGGAAGAGAGACAAGATACAAGACATGCAATCACTACTTAAATGCAGGACATAGGTTGCTTCTTTATCATTGATAACAGCAATATTGAATCAACCCCACTATCCAGAGAGCAACCGCAAGACTCAATGCATCACAACTCCATACCAAACCCTGTTGAAAGACTCAATACATGTACAAATGTTTCCAAAACTAACAATGCGTGTTAAAAAAAAAATTTATTTGCTGTCTAATCTTATACATACAAAATAACCATTTCACTCTCTCCTCCCAAGGATCCATCCTATAGCACTTACAGGGCATTGGAGGTGACAAAGAGGTCTGCGTTGTCGAATAGCGCCACTTGTGGCCACTCCACCAGTAGCAGGAAGGTGAGCTGGATGAGCAGCATGAGGGCCAGCTTCCCTATACTGCTGATCTGCAGGAACACTGAGCAGGCCAGCAGCGTCAGCAGCACACTATAGCTGAAATACTGACACACACGGGAGAGCAGGAGAGTTCATATCAATGTTATATCTCAGATTGATCACTGAAAAGTGTGTGTGTGTGTGTGTGTGTGTGTGTGTGTGTGGGGAAATGGCTTGACCAGTCGCATTGGGAACTCTGCTCACCTCAGGAAAGGGACAGGAGGGGCCTTGGTTCGGACAGATCTCTAGACCCCCTTCCACAGACACATTCAAGCTGCGGATCAGACATGGCGTCACCATGGCAGCAGAAGTGTTCAGCTTCTCCGCAACGCATTCCGCCAAGCCCTTGGTGTCACAGGCAAACTGCAGCCCAGGTGAGGACAAACACACACAAGCATATATGTTCATATGTGGACATGG